>PVIU01021231.1:0-32061 GCA_004026605.1 Ondatra zibethicus | reverse complement strand
GAATTAACATATTTCAAGCACTTTGCACATTGATGGGTTGTGGTTTGAAGAACCTTTAGGCTCCGTTGCAGAAGTGGCTTGTTTGTCCTGGCTGCCCAGAACCGAAATAACCACACACTAACTATATTAATTAAAACAATGCTTGGCCCATTAGCTCTAGCTTCTTATTGGCTAACTCCTACATATTAATTTAACCCATATCCACTAATCTGTGTATCACCACGAGGTCATGGCCTACCAGCAAAGTTTCAGCACGTCTATCTCCGGTGGTGGATCCATAGTGTCTCTCTCTCCACCTTCCTTCTCCCAACATTCAGTTCCATTTTCCCCACCTACCTAAGTTCTGCCCTAACAACAGGCCAAGACAGTTTCTTTCTTCATTAATAGTAAGCACAGCACACAGAGGGAACTCCCACATCAAGGCTCATATATTTAAATGCCTGGGTCCCAGTGGTTGATCCTGTTGAAGAAAGTTTTGAATCTTTAAGAGGTAGAATATTAACTGAAGGAATTTATTGATAGGGATAGGGGCATCTTTAAGGTTTTATAGCCTGACCCCAGTGCCTGTCCTCTCTGTTTACTTCCTTAGTACAGATGAAATGCTCTCAATCTGCTCTCTGACTGGCGTGCCAGCCTCAGGCTCTTGCTATGATGCCTTCCATCGGGATGGACTATGCCCCTTTGGAACTGTAAGCTCAAACAAACCCTTTCTATCCTATCTTGCCTTTTGTCGGGGTATTATATCCCAGCAGAAATTAAGCAATCCAACATAAGTCTTAGAATAAAAGCTCCAAGAAGTCCTACATGAGGAAACCACCTAACACGAGTGTTTCTCAAATTCTTTGCCTATACACAGTATGTTTATTTTTATTTTGTATGATTCCATCATGATTCCATACATGCTCTGAAAGACATACATTTAATAAAAATGAACTGGTTCAAGCAAAAGGTCTCAGCCTCACTTACAGTTTAAAGAGAAGGATTTAAGCTCCACAGAAATGAGCTAAATTTCCATCATTAATATCCTTGAATAATCATGTCAATCAGGAAGAGACTGGATTTTGTGTTCTTAAACTAAGGTCATGTTTCTGCAAGCTTCTGTTTTAAAGCTCCACTACTTACTGATTTAACTGTGAACCACTGAAGAGGTTGGTTTTATTGCCGGGGGACTTCTAGGGAAAAGCTTTGGAGAGCAGACCCACTGAGTCTTCAGAAGGTGTGTGGGTGAAGATATGAACAGACATTCTGTTTCCTAATGCAAAGCGCTCTTCAGAGACACAGATAAATGTAGGAGAGATGCCGTGGTGAGGTGTATTGGCTCTCAGTGACAAGGCAGAACGCCTATCTGATATTTAGTGCATCCTTTTGGCTTTGGATTTAGGAGAGAATCTTTATATTTAGAACATTCCTAGTTAAAGGTAGGGCACATGAAATGCTTTGTCAATACTTCTGAAAAGATATCCACTGAGGCCAGTGAGTACTGACTTACAGTAGCTAATTACACACTCATCTGCCTAAGCTCCCATTCAAGGGGACTTTGTTTGTAGCTTAAAGTCAGTTTTGGTAGAAGTTTTCAGGCCACAGAAATCTGCAAATGCTCATAATCTGAGCAAATGCTTCACTTTTGTCAGTTCTTTTGCACAAATCCAAGAAACTTAACCATGTTCAATTGCTTTGCTGCTTGACCAAACTGGAATCAACACTGTGTTACTCACCAGACTTGGAGCAAAAATCATAGCTTGATTTCTGGTATATATTTTCATCTATCTTGTTGGTAACATTCACAGGAGGAGCTTGCTTCATAGATAAAATAATGATCTTGTGAATCATTTATGTATGATGCTTTTCTTCTATGAGAAATGGGAAAAATTGTACAGGCATATGCTTCATGTTATCAAACATTGTGGTCAGCTCAGTTGAAATATTTACTTTTGGACTGTGTTACAGTATCTAGAGCAACTCTTTGGATAATTAATATGCATTTTTATCCCCAGAGCAGGCATTACCTGATTGCTCTACCACCTCTCTAGTAGCTGCTTGGTGGAGGAAATCAGAGCTAAGTTTAATTGCTTTCCCAGATTAGTAATAGCTCTCCTTCTCTCAGGGTGTGGACTGAAGTGCTTCCCCTCAGGAAGATAACAAAGTTTCATCTTTTAACAGCTCCCTAATTACTCATTTAGACAGAATATTTCCTGTCAACCATTCCATTCAGAATTACTCATGAAGGACATTGTAATCAGGACAAGAGAGAGTGATGTTGACATTCACTGTGACTGGGAACTGGCATGTTGATGTTAAATGTGTACAGAGAGCACATTGTTAAATGGATAATTACGCTTCTAAAGTGTTTATTTTTGAGTGTGTACATGCACACATGAATAATATGTATGTGTAAGCATATATGGCATGGCATGTATGTGGCATTCAAATAAAACAACTTTGTGCAGCAGTATTCTCCATCTACCTTTATGTGGGTTCAGGGATTGAACTCTTGATCACTAGGCTTGTCTGGGAACATCTTTACCCACTGAGGCATTTTGTTGGCCCTATTATTGTATTCAACTATATATTAAAAACAAAAAGGTACAAAGAAGGAAATGTCTTACTTAATCATATTGTTAAAATAGATGATGTTTTTTTCTGACAAAAGAAAATTTCCTGAGGCTAATCTAAAAGCAACAGAATTAATTTTCTTTTTGTATTTACTATAATCCCAGGGCTGAGCTAAATCATTTGCATGTATGCCTTATCAGTATACAACTGTTAGGAAGAACTCTCTGCCCTTATTTCACAAACAGTAAAACCAAAAGTCATAGTGGTGGCTTTGGATGTTAGTGATCATATAGAGGCTGACAAGCACACTGGAGCTTGCACCTAAGTTGCTTCCTTCTAAATCAGGGCTCTTAACCAATACAATGTATAGCTTACCATCCCATGACAAGTTCAAAGAATGACTGGATACAATGAACCTTATTGTATCCACATGCATCTTTGCTTCTGAGAAATACTAGGTTCATACTCAGCTTTCAGTGACATTATAGTGAGAGTAATAGGGAACTTACCATTTTCATCCAAAATCTCCCTTTTTTCTATTGCTGTTGTCAAAAATTCATGCAAATGCATTTAATATTCATTCTGAAGAAGTCTCAGTAGGAGAACTGTGTGGTTACAAGGAATAAACTTGAGAGGCTGATATTCTAGACCCTTATTTATGTGAATTTATTATTATCAGAAGAACTACATACTGATTTCTGTGTGTTTAACACGCCTACTGAAAGCAGAGCTTCATGGTCTCAGACACAAGTCCAATCCCAGCTTTGGTATCTAATTTTAGTGGGAATTTTTTTTTATCACATTACTAGTTTCTTTGCTCCAAAAATCTCTTAATTCACAGCATGAAGATAGTAGTATCTATCCCATAGTTCCATTGTGTGAATAAAATGGGGAAAGTGATAGGAAACCCAAAGGAAATAGATTAGATAGATGAATACCTATTCAAATAAAACCCAAAGGAAATACACTAGATAGATGAATGCCTATTCAAATGAACTCTTACTATAAAAGAATTTAAATAAATTCAAAACTTTTCTGTGTGACCTCTAAGAGCTGAGGTTGTAGTAAAGTATACCTTCCAAGCACAGAGACAGTCTTAATAATTCTTTCATTGACACTCTTAAATTGCCAAAACTAAGAACAGTTTTTCCCTCAAACTTTCCTGCTCTCAATCTCTTAGTATGACATTTTTCTCTCCAAAATTAGCCTGCATTGTTGGTAATGCCCTTCCCGTCATTAGCTCTATTTTCTTTCCTGGAAGTTCCCTCCCCCCTTTTCAGTGTGTCCCCCCTTCTTTCCTCTCCTTTGAATATAGCTTTTGACATGATCTTTATCATAACAAAACTTATGCTTTTATAGAAATCATTATCCCAGAGAACCTGGACAACAATGAGGACCCTAAGAGAGACTTACATAGATCTAATCTACATGGGTAGTAGAAAAGGACAAGATCTCCTGAGTAAGTTGGGAGCATGGAGACCTTGGGAGAGGGTTGAAGAGGAAGGGAGAGGCAGGGAGGGGAGCAGAGAAAAATGTAGAGCTCAATAAAAATTGATAAAAAAGAAATCATAATTTGACATCACAGCAGAATATTCAAGGGCAAGGGTTAGTAAATAACAACTTCTGACTTTAATTCCCAGTCTTGTGGATTGTGAACCATGTTTTGTTTCCTACTTATAAATTGATACTAATAATATCTATGTAATAGGGGTATGATAAGAAATCCATGTATGCAAACTGACTAGCATGTAGTATAATATGAACTAGGCATCATTTTATTTTACAAAACTTTCTTCTGATAATACATGAGAAAAAAATGTTTCAAAGAATTTTCCAACATGGCAGGGTAATGTAGAATGTTGAGGGACCAGACATGATTTTTTTTTTATCAGTTGCCAATGAGATGGAGGTCAAGTTTTGGCCTTGATTCTTTCCTAGAAGAAAGTGTTTCCATACTTTGTCCAATCATTTGGTGTTTTCTTCTAACCATTTCTATATTCCCTGTACTAAGTTGTTTTAACCTCTTGAATGAATCTTGGATCTGTTAGCAGTCAGTCATCTTTCAAGTGAAAGAGATTCTAGCAAAGTTCTCAGGTGACTTCGGTTCAGACATTGCCAGGCTCAATAATCGTAATATAAATATAGTAGGAATTTATATTTCAGCCTTGTGCCAAAGCTAATCAGCTCATACATTAGTCAATCCATCCATTTCACATGTAAATGCCAAGCACTTACCATGTCCCAAGGAGCTAGATATATATGACCAAGCAAAACAACAGTCTTACCTCCATGTAGTTTACAGGGTTCAGAATGCATGCCTCCTGAATATCATACCTTGGCATGTTAAATATTTTAAGCTGAAGGAGTTGAGGAAAATCAAAGAAGCAGAAAGGTCACCTTGACCTTACCTAAACTTTCCCTTAAGCAGATCACAAAAGCCTCAGGTGAGGATGTTCTTCATACAACAGGAGGAAATTAACAGACTGATTTGGGAGGAGACAGGGTGTAGAGAAGACCTCGCTAAACAAGTCTTGATAGATTTTTCCAAGTTTATTAATGCTAGATCCTGTGTCCAGTTGTGTCAAAGTCCTCTCTACTCTTTACTCTTCATGAAGCTTGCTTTAAAAATAGAGTCAACTGTTTCATGTACCTTCATGTCTCAGAGAAGGATCCCGTGATATTTAGAACACATATTAAATAAACTCGTATGATTTCTCAGCTCTCTTTTGTTACAGGAGTATTAGCTGTGAATGCAAAACAGCTGGGAGGAAAGATATTTTCCTCTTCAGAGTAGGCTATAGAATAGAGGAAGCAAAACCCTGATTAAATATCTTCCAGATAATACATGTTCACAACTTGGAAAAAGAGCTGACAACAATGTAATGAGTGAATATTAACTGAAGTCACAGTATAGTGGAAGGCTTCAACCTTTAACTTGAACACTGAGCCAAGCCTGGTCCTGGTCCTGGGGTCGGGAGAGTAATTCATCTACTGCTTTGGGTCTTACTGCTGACAGAGCTGGCTGTGCTCACAAGAAACAGTTCCTGAATGGGAAATGGGTGTCACATTACTTATTGCTGAGACAACATTCTTGACAAAAGCGACTTAAGGGAGAGCTTATTTTGGTTTACCATATAAGGTATAGTCCATCATGGCTATAGTGACATGTCAGCAGAAGCAGGATGAAGATGATCACTTTTACCTATAGTCAGAAACAGGGGAATGAGAGTTAATGTTCCACTAGCTTTCTCTTTCCTATTCACTTTGGGACATCAACCCATAGGATGGTATCTTCCACATTCAGAGTATATCTTTCTGTCAGTTGAACCACCTGAGACTTCAGAAATCCACCCAGAGGTATGTTTCTTTGATGTTTTCAAATTCAGTTGCCAAGAAGATGAGACACCACAAGTGCCAGTTCTGTTAGTTTCTGAACATACCTAAGTATATTACATTACAGTTCAGGGTTTCTCTGACACACTACGTTAGATCAAATGGTTATGAACAGGACTTCCTTCTCCTCTTTTTTTATTTTTTAAAAGTTTTAAATTTCTTTATAAATAATACCAATCAAAATTTCCGTTTCCTCCCCTCCTCCCACGTCCCTCCTTTTCCCGCCACACCCTCCCCACTCCCCCTCTAGTCCTGAGAGAGGGCAAGGTACCCTTCCCTGTGGGAAGTCCAAGGGCCTCCCCCTACATTCAGGCTTTGGAAGGTATGCATCCAAATAGAATAGGATCCCCAAGAGCCAGTACATGCAGTAGAGATAAATCCCAGTGCCATTATCATTGGCTTCTCAGTCTTCCCCAATTGCCAGCCACATTCAGAGGGTTCAGTTTGATCCCATGCTCATTCAATCCCAGTCCAGCTGGATTTGGTGAACTCCCATGAGCTCAGGCACACTGTCTCAGTGGGTGGACCAACCCTTCACTGTCCTGACTTCCTTGCTCATATTCTCCTCCTTCTGCTCTTCAAATGGACCTTGGGAGCTTAGACCAGCTGTCCAATATGGGTCTCTGTCTCTATCTCCATCTGTCATCAGACAAAGGTTCTATGGTGATATTCAAGATAGTCATTAGTCTGACTACGGGACAAGGCCGGTTCAGGAACTCTATCCTCCACTGCCAGGGTCCTAGCTGGGGTCATCCCTGTGGACTCCTGGGAACCCCTCCAGAGCCAAGCCTCTTGCCAATCCCAAATAGCTCCCTCAAATAAGATATCTCCTTCCCTGCTCCCATATCCACCCTTCCTCCATCTCAACCATCCCACTCCCCCAAGATCTCCCCAACCCTTCCCTTTTCCCCTCTCTCTCCCCCTCTCCTCTTCCTCCAATCCCACCCCCACCTCCATGCTCCCAACTTTTGCCTGGTAATCTTGTCTGCTTCCAATTTCCAGGAGGATCTATATATGTTTTTCTTTGGGTTCACCTTATTACTTAGCTTCTTTAGGATCACGACCTATAGGATTAATGTCCTTTGTTTATGGCTAGAATCCACTAATGAGTGAGTACATACCATATTCATAATTTTGGGTCTGGGTTATCTCACTCAGGATAGTGTTTTCTACTTTCATCCATTTGCATGCAAAATTCAAGACGTCATTGTTTTTTACCGCTGAGTAGTACCCTAATGTGTAGATATGCCACACTTTCCTTATCCATTCTTTCATTGAGGGGCATGTAGGTTGTTTCCAGGTTCTGGCTATTACAAATAATGCTGCTATGAACATAGTTGAACAGTTGCTTTTGTAGTATGATTGGGCATCTCTTGGGTATATTCCCAAGAGTGGTATTGCTGGATCTTGAGGTAGGTTGACTCCCAATTTCCTGAGAAACTGCCACACTGATTTCCAAAGTGGTTGCACAAGTTTGCATTCCCACCAGCAATGGATGAGTGTTCCCCTTACTCCACATCTTCTCCAGCATAGGCTATCATTGGTGTTTTCTATTTTAGCCATACTGACAGGTATAAAGTTCCCTGATAGCTAAGGAAGTTGAACATGTCCTTCAGTATCTTTTGGCCATTTGAAATTCTTCTGTTGAGAATTCTCTGTTCAGTTCAGTACCCCATTTTTAATTGGGTTATTTAGAATTTTAATGTCTAGTTTCTTGAGTTCTTTATATAATTTGGAGATCTTTATATATTTTGGAGATTTTTTTTTCTGATGTGTGGTTTGTAAAGATCTTCAATCAGTAGATTGCCTTTTTGTCTAAATGACTGTGCTCTTTGCTTTACAGAAGCTTCTCAGTTTCAGGAGGTCCCATTTATTCATTGTTGCTCTTACTGTCTGTGTCTTCTGTGCCCATATATTACAGGCTACTTCCCACTTTCTCTTCTATCAGGTCCAGTATGGTCAGATTTATATTGAGGTCTTTAATCCATTTGGATTTGAGTTTTGTGCATGGTGATAGATATGGATCTATTTTCATTCTTCTACAGGTTGACATCCAGTTACGCCAGCACCATTTGTTAAAGATGCTTTCTTTCTTCCATTGTATAATTTTAGCTTTTTCTCAAAAATCAGGTGTTCATAGGTTTGGGGATTAATATCCTGGTCTTCAATTCAATTCCATTGGTCAACGTCTCTGTTTTTATGCCAATACCAAGCTGTTTTCATTATTGTAGCTCTGTAATAGAGTTTGATGTCTGGGATGGTAATGCCTCTGGAAGTTCCTTTATTATATAGGAATGTTTTGGCTATCCTGTTTTTTTTGTTTTTCCATATAAAGTTGATTATTATTCTCTCAAGGTCTGTGAAGAATTTTGTTGGGATTTTGATGGGGATTGCACTGAATCTATAGATTGCCTTTGGTAGAATTGCCATTTTTTACTATGTTGATCCTACCAATCCAGGAGCATGGGAGATCCTTCCATTTTCTGGTTCCTCTTCAATTTCTTTCTTCAAAGACTTAAAGTTCTTGTCAAATAGATCTTTCACTTCCTTGGTTAGTGTTACCCCAAGATACTTTATGCTATTTGTGGCTATCATGAAAGGTGATTTTTCTTTCATTTCCCTCTTAGCTTCTTTATCTTTTGTGCATACGAGGGCTACTGATTTTTTTTTTAGTTGATCTTGTATCCTGCCGCATTACTGAAGGTATTTATCAGCTGTAGGAGTTCTCTGGTAGAGTTTTTGGGGTCACTGATGTATACTATCATATCATCTGCAAATAATGAAAGTTTGACTTCTTCCTTTCCAATTTGAATCCCCTTGATCTCCTTATGTTGTCTTATTGCTATTGCTGGATCTTAAGCACTATGTTGAAGAGATATGGAGAGAGTGGGCCACCTTGTCTTTTCCTGATTTTAGTGGAATGGCTTTGAGTTTCTCTCCATTTAATTTGATGTTAGCTGTCAGCTTCCTGTATGTTGCTTCTATTATATTTAGATATGATCCTTGTATCCCTAATATCTCCAAGACCTTTATCATAAAGGGGTGTGGAATTTTGTCAAATGCTTTTTCGGCATCTAATGAAGTGATCACATGGTTTTTTTCTTTCAGTTTACTTATATGATGGATTTCATTGATAGATTTTTGTATGTTGAACCAGCTCTGCATCTCTGGGATGAAGCCTACTTGATAATAATGGATGATTTTTTTGATATGTTCTTGGATTCAGTTTCTGTTTTCTTTATGTGGGCGTGTAGTGCTATGAACTTTACTCTTAGCACTGCTTTCATAGTGTCCCATAGATTTGGATGTGTTGTGTCTTCATTTTCATTGAATTCAGGGAAGATTTTAATTTCTTTATTTCTTCCTTGACACAGGGGTGGTTCAGTAGTTGACTGTTCAGTTTCCATGATTTTGTAGGCTTTTTGGGGGTGGTATTGTTGTTAAATTCTAACTTTACTCCATGGTGATCCTATAAGACACAGGTGGTTACTCCAATTTTTTTGTATCTGTGGATGTTTTCTTTGTTACCAAGTATGTGATCAATTTTCAAGAAGATTCCATGAGGTGCTGAGAAGAAGGTATATTCTTTCCTATATGGGTGGAATGTTCTATAGATGTCTGTTAAGTCCATTTGATTCATTACAGCTGTTAGTTCTCTTATTTCTCTGTTAAGTTTCTGTCTGGTTGACTTGTCCATTGGTGAGAGAGGAGTGTTGAAATCTCCCACTATTAGTGTGTGAAGTTTGATGTGTTTGATTTGAGTTCTAGTAATGTTTCTTTTACATATGTGGGTGCTTTTATATTAGGGGCATAGATATTCAGAATTGAGACTACATCTTGATGAATTGTTCCTGTTATGAGTATAAAGTGTCCTTCTCCATCTCTTCTGATTGATTTTAGTTTGAAATCAATTTTGTTAGAGATTAGGGTAGCCACACCCACTTGTTTCTTAGGTCTGTTTGATTGGAAAACCTTTTCCCAACCCTTTACTCTGAGGTGGTGTCTGTCTTTGAGGTTGAGGTGTGTTTCTTGTAATCACCAGAATGTTGGATCCTGCTTTTGTGTCCATTCTCTTAACCTGTTCCTTTTAATAGGTGAATTTAATCCATTGATATTAAGCGATATTAGTGACCAGTGGTTGTTAACTCTGGTTATTTTTTGGCGGTAGTGTTTGTATGTTTCTCTTTTTTGAGTTGTGTTGGTGGAGGGTTATCAGATGTCTATGCTATTGTGGGTGTTGTTGGCTTCCTTGGGTTGAGGTTTTTCTTCTAGTACTTTCTGTGAGGCTGGGTTTGTGGATATGTATTGTTTAAATCTGTTTTTTCATGGAATATCTTATTTTCTCCATCGATGGTGAAAGAAACTTTGGTGGATATAATAGTCTTGGCTTGCATCCGTGGTCTCTTAGTGTCTGCAGCACATCTATCCAAGACCTTCTGGCTTTCATGGTTTCCATTGAGAACTCAGGTGTAATTCTGATAGGTTTACCTTTATATGTTACTTGACTATTTTCTTTTGCAGCTCTTAATATTCTTTCTTTATTCTGTATGTTTTGTGTTTTGATTATTATATGGCAAGGGGATGTGTTTTTTGATCCAGTCTATTTGGTGTTCTGTAAACTTCTTGTACCTTCATAGAAATACCCTTCTTTAGGTTGGGGAAGTTTTCTTCTATAATTTTGTTAAATATATTTTCTGGGCCTTTGAGCTGGAGTTCTTCTTCTTCTATCCCTATTTTTCTTAGATTTGGTCTTTTCATTGTTTCCCAGATTTCCTGGATGTTTTGTGTTAAGAATTTGTTGGATTTGATCTTTTCTTTGATCAGTGTCAATGTCCTCTATAGTATTTTCAGCGCCTGAGATTCTTTCTTCCATCTCTTGTATTCTGTTGGTTATACTTGTCTCTGTACTTCCTGTTCATTTACCCAGATTTTCCATATCCAGTCATCCCTCAGTTTGTGTTTTCTTTATTACCTCCATTTCGGTCTTCAAGTCTTGAACTGTTTTCTTTACCTGTTTGATTGCTTTTTCTTGAGTATCTTTGAGGGATTTATTAATTTCTTCTAACTTTTTGTTTGTCTTCTCTTCCATTTCTTTAAGGGAGTTTTTCACTTCCTATGTAAGGGTCTCCATCATTTTCCTAAGGTTACATTTAAAGCAGATTTCTTCTACTTCTTCTGGGTTAGGATGTTCAAGTCTTCCTGTTGCGTGGTCACTGGATTCTGGTGTTACCATTTTGCTTTTCAGGATGTTGGAGGAATTCTTGCATTGGCGCCTGCCCATCTCTTCCTTCAAATGTGGTCAGGAGAGTCTCAGCGGCTTGGTCTGTTTTTTGCTGTGGCTAACTGTGTACTTGGGGATTTTTCTTGTTCTGCCCTCTCTTAGGTCCCCTCAGCACTGGAGTTGGCTCTCAGATCCCCTCCTCCCTGAAGCATGCTGTGTTGGGGGAATCCAAGGCCCTTGCAGATGAAAAGGCGGGCTTGGTGGCATGGTGGAGTGGGGTAAAGAAAGCCAGTGGTATTGGGGTAAAAACATAAAACACTCATGTTTTATTCCATGGAGTTGACCTCTTGTAATAGGAATGGAGGGATTGGGCCCAGGTTCTCCCAGCTCATACTGTGAGAGGGTGTCTATCAAGCTTTCTTAACTTTTATGACTAGTAGGTGATAGTGGATGTGGGATTCCCCTCTGTATGCTATGGTTGATAAAGAAGCTGCTTTGGCCTATGGTAGGTCAGAATTTATCCAGGCTGGAAGAGATATAGAAAGAGAGTAGGTGGAGTCCTGGAGATGCCAAGTAGCTGCCAAAAGAGAGAGGGGCCAGAACCTTACCAGTAAGCCACAGGCTCGTAGCGATATACAGATTAATAGAAATTGGTTAATTTAAGTTATAATAGCTAGCTAGGAATATACCTAAGCTATTGGCCCAGCAGTGTTGTAATTAATATAGTTTCTGTGTAATTATTCGGGACTGGGAAACAGGGAAATAAGTGAGCAGTCTCCGTTTACCAAATAGTTTTGTGATACATGGTTTATGGTGACTTTTCTCAACAACTGATGAGTGCATGCACCATGGCTCTAATATAGTTAAAAAGTTGGGATGGAGAGACTATGAACTACTACTCAAGTGCAACAAATCAGAAATGTGATGACTTGGTCTTGTCTCTCAGATCCGTGATGCATGCTTGACACCGTCACCTTTCTTGGTCTGCTGATGCCCACCTTAGAGGCAAGCAAGTGCTCAGCTCCTTTTAGGAGCCCATTAACAGTTTAAATCCTTTTTTGTTCAGACCTTCCCTCATTAGAGCATCTTCATATTTTCACTATGCAGCATTCCCTGTGAAAGAGAAATGCAGTCATTAAGCCTGCCATATACTACTTTATACTGGAAAAGCTCCACTTTAGCTGGCTGTACACTCATTCCTCTCACTCACCTACAGGGTCTATTTGTCTGTTTCTGTCTGAACCGTGGAAGCTGTGAGGACTCTGTTTAAGTATGATAGTCACAGCACTGCAGCCTTTGAGCATGATCTTAGCTGACATTCCATCTCCTTACTGAAGAACTGTAACCTTGTGTCCTTGCATGTTGGTTTAAGATTAGCAACTCCATTCTTGTCCATTTAGAATCTATATTTTATATGCTTTGTAAACTGTAGTGTATGAAGTAAGTACAAGATTGAATAGATGCTCTTTGCATTGTGTACCTAAAGGGGCTATGTGCCTGAAACAGGTAAAAAGTTGTATCTTACAGATTCAACTTGAGGCTTACAAACCATGTTTCTCAGGAACTCTTTAATCTGTTGTTGACCAAATAAACATATTATTGTTCTTGGAGCCAAGCAGACCTTAAGTGAAGTTTTCCTCCCACTGTTTACTTAATCCTTGTACTTTGACAAGCCTCTTTACTCCCCTAGCTTACTTTCTTCATTTGGACTCCCATGCGTGGGGCAGGGATGTATTGAACCTATGAATGTCATTTAAAGCCACTTTGTGGTCATCTTCTCATTGGAACATTTTCATAGCCTACTTCTGTGGGGTAATTTGTCAGCAGAGCTGAAAAGTAAAGTTTTCAGCTTCCATTTCTAAAGGTCATAGGCTTTATAATTTTTAACTGAAATTTATATCTCCTACCTAACATCTTAAGCTTTTCATAGCTCCTCTGAGTCTCAGTTCCATAGTGTAAAACAGTCATACATATACATTAGTCTTTAGAACAATGATTCTTCAATGATACCTACGTGTCTTTTACCAGATCCTGTCAAGATATCCCCCTATACGACTAAAGGATCTTTGCAGATGTGATTAAGTCTAGGATCGCAAGATGGGGAGAGAAGTCAATGTAATTCTGTTAAACCTGACATAATCACGGGTCTTTATGAAAAAGAATGATAGGCAGAGAAGATGGAGTACTGGAATTGGATATTTAAATAATGCAAGATAGAGACCATGAACTAAAGTGTGTAGGACTTCTAGAAGCTGGAAAAAAATAAGAAACAGGCTGTAGTCCCCTGGAGGAACACAGTTGGCTGAAGTTCGATTTTTGGTTTTCTGAAAAAAGGAGATGGACCTGGTAATCAATGATTTTTCTGTCTGTAATTATTTTACTACTTTGTGCATGTACATATTGATTTTAGTCACTTTACCCCCATACCTTTCTCTGTCTCTCTCCCTTCCCTTCTTGTTCCCAAATTGTCCTCTTGGTTCCATGTGTTTGTGTGTATATGTATGAATGTATCATATGGCACACATTTCATATAAACCTTTATGCCTTATGTGTTTATATTTTATATTTATGTGCATCTTATGCTATATATTTATGAAATACAGTACTCTAAAAAATAAAACATTTTACAGATGGATGGGGAGGCAGAGGCAGGCTCAGTAGCATTTTCAAGGCCACATAGAGATATAGCTAGGAACGGCAAACCTGGCTTTATCTGTTTGCTTAGTCAACTGAAGGGCAGGGAGCAAAACCAGTGCTGGACCCGTCTTCTGCTCCTGGCAGACTGCTCTGGTCTTAGGAACTGTTTTGTGCTTGAGACCACCTGGTAGGTCTACTCCTAACAACTGTAAAGGGGGAAAAAGCCTCCTGTAAGGCTGCATGCCAGGCCTCCTTGCCTAGCTTCTGAATTCGCTGCATTCCTGACATTCCTGACCATGACCTTGGATGCTTAGGGTTGGTGGCCAGCTGGCCACTAGGTATCAGGGGTTGTTGTGCCACCTGTGCCCTGCCCTGTCAGCTGCCACCTGCTGGAACTGCCCCAGGCAAACCTGAAGTGGATTCAAATAATCTGGGGATAGCACAGCATGATAGGGAGGTGATCAGGTCAGGATGTGGGTGCCCACAAAAGCCATTTTCTTATGGTCGATAATGAAAAACCAGCATTGAAACCAAGGGAATCTGTAAAGCATCCATAGAGTCGGTTCATTCAGCTTCCTGCAGTGTACAGTGTAATTCTTATTCCTATTCCAATGTATAGCATCGTCTGTGAGTCTGTCCATCTGGAGCAATGACTGCTCTGCTGAAGCTCTCCTCTCACGTTAACAGACAGACAGACTTCAGAACCATGTGCCTTCCTGCTCTCAGGGTCAGAGGCAGGATCAGATCTGCTTCTTCCCACAGCAAAGAGAACTGATGAGCCAGCTCCTGTGTTTACCCCAAACACTCTTCCTTCTTTGAAAGCCACAAATTACCCTGATGTGGGCATCTCCTCTGTATGCTGTGATTATCATTAATGAATACAGAAACTGTTTTGGACCTATAGAAGGGCAGAACTGAGGTAGGCGGGGAAAACTAAACTGAATGCTGTGAGAAGGAGGCAGAGTCAAGGAGAAGCCACTGGAGACAGATGTACTGAAATTTGCTGGTAGGCCATGACCTTGTGGTGATGCACAGATTGATGGAGAT
Source organism: Ondatra zibethicus (assembly GCA_004026605.1). Taxonomy (NCBI): domain Eukaryota; kingdom Metazoa; phylum Chordata; class Mammalia; order Rodentia; family Cricetidae; genus Ondatra; species Ondatra zibethicus. The sequence goes on along the minus strand of PVIU01021231.1, from coordinate 17,210 downwards.
GGGTTAAAATAATATGTAAGAGTTGGTCAATAAGAAGTTAGAGCTAATGGGCCAAGTAGTGTTTTAATTAATACAGTTCCTGTGTGATTATTTCAGGGCTAAGCAGTCGGGAACCAACAAGAAGCCCCTGCCCCCTGCAACATTACCTAACAGAATCTCCATGACAGAATGATGGAGCTGGGCTGGTGGTCACAGCTGGGCTGAGTCAATAAAAGTGATAATGGACACTAAGCAGAATTTGAAGAATGAATGGAAGAATTGCTCCTATTGATATTTCTGGGAGCCATTTGCTCTAAAACCTCCTGAAAAGGGTTCTCACTCAGAACCGATTCTTTTCAGACAAACTGTGGCAGCAAAAGGAATACAAAATGCTAATGTAATGCCAAACTGAAGTTTAATATATGCCACCTAATTTTACTTTTAGAAAACAAAACAAACAAAAAAGCCAAACAAACCTACAATGTGCCTCATTTCATAGATGACATATAATAAATTCAGGAGCTTAATTTCATTGAGTCTGGTCTCCTGTCCTTGTAACGCTAGAAACCAAATAATTGTGTGTGTGTGTGTGTGTGTGAGAACCTAGGCCTTCTGCATGCTAGGCAAGTGTTGTACCACTGAGCCCCACTCTCAGCCTAAGACAAGCTTTTGGTTCGTTTTGGCGGTCTGTTTGACTTAGGAATATGATGGCTGTCAGCAGTGTTTGACTTTGGCTCCATGTCTGACAATTACAGGCAAGAGCAGAGCGGAGCTGAGTCCATTGGGAACTGGTCCCGGTACAGGAAGTAGATACCGGCATTCAGGCTCTAACCTGCTCTCCACACATGGCTTACTTTGCCAGGAATATGTCAGTCCTCTGTCTTACACAGCAGTTAATATCCTCAGCTCTTTGAAGTTCTGCCATACATGTTGTCCACTGTTGCCGTGTCCACCAACTTCACCCCGACCACATACAGCAGAATATTTTTGTTACTTCCTTTATTTGCTTTGTGTGCATGTGCGCGCCCCTTTGTGGGTGTGCTTATGCCAGCGCTGGTATGTAGACAGAGGACAACTTGCAGGAGCTGGTTCTCTCCTTCTACCCTGTAGGTCCCAGGGATTGATCTCCGGTTCTCAGATGTGGCCATAGACACCTTTATCAGACAATCCATATCCCTGACTGTAAGCATTTTTGATTGACCAAATAGTTTGAAAGGAAAATTTCCAGGAGACAGGATTTTTCCATTTATGATCCTGTGTAACATTTCTATGGTGAGAGATTTTCAATTCACATTTTCAGCCTTGATTTTTAAGTTTTATTTTACAGTTATGTAAGGAATCTGAATTATTTATTAGCTTTGCAACAGAGCCACAATATTCATTGTTTTAAAATCAGAGCCAGGAAGTTCTGGTTTTCAGGTGAGAACACAGGGGTTTAGAAAGAGGGAATTCAAGGTCATGCAATGAATTATTGGTGGAACTACGACTCGAAGAGGTAGCATACATTTCTTATGCAAAAAGCACCATTACAGTTCATAGGTACACTCATTATTTTGTTTAATCCTTAACACACCTAAATGGGTTAGGAAGATTGAGTAACTTGCCTATAATAAATACTTTGGAGGAAAAAGATACAAGTTTTAGACTTAGGCCTTCTTGAGCCCAGAGCCGTGATTTTGAAGGATGTTATCTTTTTATTTTTCTTCATGCATTATTTTTAATTTAATAAGTTAAATTAAACAATAAATGTAATAAACATATATTAATTATGCAAAGTAATTGGCTTTATCATCTCATTTGTATTTGCACAGCATCTTTTGAGTCCATCTTTATATATCCTGTTGTCACATTACCATTATTTCACTATTTTTATACAAATAAATGTAACTTTCAGCTAGTAAAAGGATGGATTTGTTTTCTTGTTTTTTCACTTGAGATGTTCAGCAACTTCAAATGAATTGCTGACATTTTGTGTAGGGGACAAAAGAGAACACATTTTACAGTCTCTGTCATCAGAACCTGCTGTATGTGTGGCCAGCTGCTCCGTCACCTGCTTTGCACTTTGCACTATACAAGACATTTTCATACTATATTATTGGGTTGAATCGTATGGACAACCCTTGATTATTTGTGTTGTCCAGATAGTAGCACTGGTGTCTAAGGAGCCTCACTGCCAAATGTCTTAAAGCCCAAGGTCAGGACATGAGAAAGTTTAGGACCCCAGACTAGCAAGATCATACCTACCAGTTCTATCCTTCCCTGTAAAGCGTGCGTTTCTACACCACACCCTGAAGAAGTGCGTGCAGGAAGGGAGGCCCATGCACATGACATGTTGGAGGAAGCATGTGAGCATGTTCACCAGGCATCTTGGTGCCCAGATTCAGCTAGTCCTGATGCAAGATGTGCAGTATTCTGCTCAATCCTTTTAGGAAACACTAGCACATGACTCCTGACAGAGCCTGGGCAGGTGCATGTATTGATCAACTCAGCTTGCTGTTGAATGCCAAAGACGGGGTAGCTCAAACAACCTAACTTCATTTTCTCACAGCTCCAGGATAAGAGTCCGAGTTAAGGTGTTTGCAGGATAGTTTTGCGCTAAGACATCTCTCGTTGGTTTGCAGATGGCTGCCCTTTATCCGAGTCAGCCCTGGCCTTTACTCTGTGGCTGTATACCCCTCACACCTTGTCTCTTCTCTACCTAGGACCCCAGTCATTTTGGAGTAGGGGCCACTCTTGTGATTTTCACCCCCAAATAAATTCACATTGGAGGTTAAAGGTCAGCATAAGAATTTGGGGGTGGGTGGGTGGGATATATCTTCTTGATCTGTGGCAAAGATGAAGTGAAATATTTGGGTGGGAGAACTAAGTCCTTAACAGTGGGCACGCACAGTTGGGACACAGCACATCCTGCTCACAGCCCATGTGTCCTTTCTTGATGCTTATTTAAACATCTTCTACAGCTGCCAAATTTCTGAGAGAGGATGGGTTGTTTTGAAACTACTAAGTTGCATTTCCATTCCACCCTAAATATTGCACTTACAAGCACACAATTTGCAAATTGAAATGAGAAAGGAAGAAGGAAGAAAGGCTGCCATAAACCTTCAAGCAAAAGGAAAAATGTCTTTGGTGAAATGAAAATAAGGAAGCCGGGACTTCTCTCATAGCTGGAAAAATCAATCGTTACCTCAGCAGCCCTGACAGTGATCTAGTTGTAATCAATTCTGTGAAAGTTAATTATACCTGCATGAATTCCACTCTAGCACACTGTCAATTTTATTATCAGTACTGTGAGTTATATGGGTGCCAGCTTCCAAAATGAATATCAATGATTGCAGGAATTAAGGCAATTACAAAAGGATTTTAAAAAATTGTTCTGGAGTTCTATAAACTGCCTATGAAGGTAGTTAGCTTTTTCTGTCAAATCACTCCTAAGAGACCACTAATTAGAGTCTACATGGATGTGCTGCCTGCCCTGGAGGTTGGACCAAACACGGAGGAAATAGGTTGGTTTGGCGCTGTCTGACTTTGATTAATGATGCCAACATTGTTTCGCTGTCATCTTGCCATTTTATTTTTATATCCTGTTACGGACTTGTTTTGAGTGGGAGAACTTCTGCTGAACTTGTTCTGCTGGATGTCTGAGGTTTTCTCTTGACCACAGAGTTGGAGGCTGTAGGTCAGTCTAGCACACAGGCTGGGAAAGCATGCTTTTTTTCCTAAGGAGATAGAAAGTCCAGTAGTGTTACCTGGAATTTCAGGTTTTATGCTACTTGATTAGTCCCCTGATAGTTTGATGACCAAGTTACTCTAGGTATGTGTGTCTTACAACTTGCAGCAAAGTTCTGTAAATATGGTTCTAGAAGGTTCTGAGGATCAAGATTCCAAAACGTTTGGAACTGTTCCATCTGACTTGTTTTTTGTTTTAATTAATTATTTAATATTGAGGCAGAGTTCTGATATACACTTATCTGGGCAGGTTCATTTCTGTGTAGCCCAGTCTGATTCCCAAATCACAGCAAACCTCTTGCCTTATTCTCTTGAAGGCTGCAATTATAGAAACATGCAACTATGCCCAACTGAGTTTTGACTCTTTAACTAATATTTGAGAATATTCCAATGTATAACAACTTAAGAAGTATTATTTTCTATAATTTCTTACAAAACTCACATTCTCTTCTTAGAAAAGAACTGAACTATATTTCATAACTTACTTTTAATAATCATATTGGTCTGAGTTTGAGTTTTGTTCAATAGAATGTCAACTAGGATTTCTGTAGAAAATATAAAATATGTAGTAAAATTTAAACTATATATATATAAATTATATATAATTTTTAGCAAAACATGTATGTTCTACATGCTTTATGGATTATACTTATACTAAAATAAATTACTGTTCATATAGAACTCAAATTTAACTGAAATTAAATGTAGAATGCAAATTATGTGTTTTTATTTGTTAAATCAGGAAAATTCCTAAATAGGAGTGAAGAGAGCGCGCTCCTTACCTAGGCATATGTTGTAGAATATTATTTTAAGATGTGTCACATTTGTTTATGCTGTGGAACACTTGTTTAATGATGCAAAGATGTGTTGTATTCTTATGTGTGGCATTTGTTTAATTCTGTGAAGCTGTGTTACTGTGCCTGTCAAAAACACCTGATTGGTCTAATAAAAAGTTGAATGGCCAATAGCAAGGCAGGAGAAAGGATAGATGGGCCTGGCAGGCAGTAAGAATAAATATGAGAGATCTGGGAAGAAGGAAAAAGAAAGATCAAGGATGGAGAGAAGAAGGGGCCAGCCATCCAGCCACACAGCCAGCCATGCAGTAAGAGTGAAAGTAAGACTACAGAAGAAAAGGAAAAATCCCAGAGGCAAATGGTAGATGGGATAATTTAAGTTAAGAATAGCTGGCTAGAAATAAGCCAAGCTAAGGCTGTGCATTTATAAGTAATACAAAGGTCTCTGTGTGTTTATTTGGGAGCTGGGTGGTGGGCCCCGAAAGACCAAAGAGCCAAAGAGTAAAAAACAAACAACTATAGGTGTAGCACGTAAGAGCTTTCCATACGGTGTCCTTGTGTCTCTTCTCATTGAGGTGGTTGGATGGAAAAGAGGATCCAAAAAGACTTAGGAGTCATGCATTTGAGAATGTCAGAACCAGGATCCTTTTCGACTGTCTAGGAATTAGTTCACTCTGGGTCACTGAGGTCTGTGTGAAGAACAATCATCTACTCTGTTGTTCAGCTTCTCTGGTTGGTTAAGTGAGCAGGAAAAGCTATCTGCTGCACCTGAAGGACTATAAGGGCCGGGTCCATTTTCTTCAGTAGCTCCCCTGCTCTGCTAGCTAGCATACATAACGGACAGCAGGGCCACACTTATGAAGCAACAGTTAAACCAGAACATAGCTCTCTTCAGGCTGTATCTCCAACATTTTACTCATGGAGCCAGTAAGGCTCAGAACTCTCAAGCATCTCACAAAACTCTTTACCATTGATGTATTAGACATTTCTAAAATGTAATATTTGCAAAGCTGGTTACTTTTTGGAGAAAATTTATGGTCATTTGTGAATCTGAATAATGAGTATTCCTCATGATATAGTGATAGTCATCTTTTACTGAGCCTCAATTTTTGGATGAGATATAGTTAAATACCTAAGACACATAATTTATCAAGATTAAATTATGAAAATAGAAAGGTGAACACACTAATATCAAGAAGTTAAATTAAAATCAGCATTCAAAAATCTAACAGGCTGAGTGTACAACACTCAGAGGTGGAATACTTTATCTTCCATGTTCAATCACCAGAAGCACAGGAAAAAAGTTTGGTTTAAAAATATGTCAAACCAAAAGTCTCCAAAATGACCTCACTATTTGGGTTGGTGAGATGGCTTGAGTGGTGGTGGGGGCTTGTCTGTTATCAAGCCTGATGATATGAGTTTGCTTTCTTGGTACATTGATGCTAGAGGGAGTAAACTGGCTCCCAATGTAGTTTTCTTAGCTCCACATGCCCACCGGGACACCCTGCCCCAATCAATCCATAAACAAATAGTATGTCTTAAAAAAAGCCTAACAAAGGAAAGCTCAAGGTTTAATAGCTTCAGGCAAATTATATAAAGCATTGAAAAGAATTAATGTCAATCATTTTTAAACTCATAAGAAAAGGAAAAAAGCACTTCAAAAGAAACGTTACAGCAGTATGTATTAGCAGCCAGAAATGACACAGGACTGTTCTGAATTTACAATACAGGCAGCAAGTGTACCATGAATAGTGCTTTCCAAATAATAGATAACAGGAAGCCATGTTAGGTGTATTGCTAATATTAAACAGAAAGGATCATGAAGACATAGCCTAACCATGTACAACAAGAGCAATTAACTTAATATTAAAGGTCAGGGAAGGCTTTATGGATGTTGGCTTGGCTTAGCAGAGGGAGCAGATGAAGAAAAGAATGCACAGAAAGGCTCGGAAGCAGGGAGGAGCACTTTCATTCTATAGGCACTGAGAGAGGGCAGGTGTGGCTACAGCTGAGTGTAAGGATTTTAGATGTGGTGTAGGAGGTCCTTCTGTATTTCTGTTGCTTTCATTGGTTAAATAAAGAGATTGCCTTGACCTTTAAATAGGACTGCTCTTAGGTGGGCGTAATAGACAAAACAAAATACTAAAAAAAAAAAAAAAAAAAAAAAAAAAAAAAAAAAAAAAAAAAAAAAAAAAAGACAGACACACGCCATGTTTCTCCAGCTTGAGATGAACGTAGGTTAAAATCTTTCCGGTAAGCCATGAAGCCATGACCCCGTGGTGATACACAAATTGCTAGATATATGTTAGTTTAAAATGTAAAAGTTAACCAAAAAAAAGACTAAAACTAATGGACCAAACAATAATTAAATAAATACAATTTCTATATAATTATTTCGACGGCCAAAAGCCAAACAAAAAAACACAGCCTATGCACCTCTTACTACATAGATGCATGAAAGGGAATGTAGGCTGTGGTGTGAAGGCTGGGGAAGAAAAGCAGGAGATGGAAAGGAGGTGATTTCTAAGAAAGCTCTCCCATTTGTATAACTGGGAGTGCTTGATGATCTGATTGTGGAGAAGCACAAAATCCACTAATTGCTTTATGAATCGATGTGACAATAGCTATCAGTTGTCAGGTGGTTATGATGGCCCAGACACCTTCAAATATGCTTTGTGTCTTCAGATTAGTTTAGTTATTATCACTGAGTAATCCGAGGGACAGAGAGGCTGTGGAGGTCCATTAGGAAGTTGTTCATGGTGTCAGAGATGCCTGACCCAGAATTAAACCCTAATTCTATGCTCCAGTGCTCATGGTTGACTAAGGTGGCAGGCAAAAGATACAGAAGGTAAATGACAGTCAGATGGTTCATTATCTTAATTTATTATTTCCACAGATACTTGTTGAATTCTAGATACTATGTTAGGTGTGGTTATTCCAAATACATATTTCAACTGAAAGGCAATGAGAGATAGCTTGTTCCTGGAACTAGAGAGATGGCTAAGTCAGTAAAGTTCATGCCAAACAAGCATTAGGATCAAGTCCCCAGCAACCATCTTTTAAGTTGGTCGTCTTGACACAAGCCTGAAAACCTTTGACTGGGGGGCCAGAGACCAGCAGATTCTTAGAGCTAACTGGCCGGCCAGTCCAGCCAAACTGGGGAACTCCAGGCTCAGTGGAGACCCCGTCTAAAATTATTAGGCATCTGTATTAACTACAGACCTCCACCTCCATGCACACATGCCACAGAGTAACACATACATTTACACACCCATATACCATTATGTGACTATACATGGTCTATGCACAGGTAGCTCTAAAAGACATGTGCTTACTGAAATTTTTATTAGATACAGAACAGAGAAAGTCAGGGATCAAAGTACTTACCAGATGAATTATTGGTAGTTACATGTAGGCAGTTTACAGCCAAGTGAAGAAAACTATATTTACAGGTCTCAGAAGTCACCCAAATGGCCTTCTTAGTTTTCTAATTTGTTTGCTAACAATAAAATTGGAGTGGGTGATATCTGGATTTTAAGCTAGAAATAATTTCAGTTCTGTCTGCAATATTCCACATCTCTATAATCACAAATTTCATTTATGCTGTCTTGTAGAATATTGAAAACAGATGTGGTTTTGTAATCTTCGGAAAACTTCAATTTAATCCAACAGGTCCCCTACCCTCACTACTATGTTTCACTAGAAGTTCTATTGTTCTCACATTTGGAACATAATAGACCCAACAGTGGAGTTTTCGTTGACTTCCTTTATCTAACTGGCTTAGACCCAGAGACCCTGCACTGTTTGAGCTGTGCAGTTGATTTTGATTGAAAACACTCTGTAGTACTTTGTACCAAACCAATTTCCCATAACAATCATTTGAGAAAAATCTTAAAAATCTAATTTCGTTTTGTCACTCACCTTTTCCTATTTTTATCACTAAATGATCTAAGAGAATTTGAGAGTAGAAACCAAGAACCTGTGTTGTCAAGGGCACCTGTTATGAGTCAGGTGCTGGTGCCTGCAGAACCATGCTTTAGAATCATCAGACTGTCGCCAACAGTAAGACTAAATGATGGTAAGAAAGAGTGTACAAATAGGTGATGTGGTAAACTGGATTTATGAACCACATCACTCACATTGGTCCTGAAGGGAGAGTATACTTCAGGTATGTAAAAAGGAGTAGAGGAGTTCTCTCATGGTATCTGAACATAACTTTATTAGTGTCTTGTCTTAAACTTATGTTTCTCTATGGCATTCCTATAGAATATGGTCTGAGATCAATAGAAATTAACATAACATGGACATACTAGAACTGCATCTTGGGCTCTTCCTCAATTTTAAGTATCTTCAGATAATTTGCCTGGATTTATATGAATATTTGGGAATCATTTTCCCCCTCCCACATGGCTAATAAACTGTAATATTATTGAGGGCATAGAGGCGGACTAACTAGGTATATTGAAATAGTTTAGATAGTTATTATTGCTGTTGTTGTTTGAAGACTGGGTTTCACTCTTAGTCTATACTGGTCTTGAATTTTTTGATTAATTACATATTTGTATGCATGAGTGCTTTGCCTGCATCTATATCTGTGTACTATGTAAATACAGGGCTCTCACTGGATCCTGTGTGACTGAGTTACACATGTTTGTGAGCCACCCTGTGGGTACTGGGAATTGAATGCAGGTTCTCTGGGAAGTCAGCCAGCATTTTAATCACAGTGCTGTGACTTCAGTCCTGGTCCTTGAATTCCTGAAGATCCTCTTTGCTCAGCCTTGCAGGTTCAGGAATTACAGGCTTGATCTACCATTCTAGACTTAAAAACACCTCATTTAATTAATTTAGCAACTTTATCTGGTACATTCTTGTTATGACTACTTTTAGAATGGAACCCAATGTTTCGGGAGTTTAACTATTCCTTCGTACTTTAAGTCTAGTGATCTGTTTTTTACTATAAGACAGCAATTTTCTTTATTTCCCACTATTTTCTTGAACATCCAACAGTACAAGAAACATGACATTGGGTTCATAAAATTCTTAGATTTAATAAGCTACAAATACCTTTCTCAGTAATGTTGTCAGAACATGTTACTTCAAAGTGAAGACACTCTGGACTGTAAGAGGTCACTGCTAGCTTGTGAGTGACGGGGTGAACATGATGTGCATGACTCCTGACTCCTTACCCCAAGGCCACCCTGTCACCCGGTACTACTGCTAAGGCCTTATGTTGCCTGTTACAAAGACGCTTTCTTACAACTGTTTGATTTTCGAGTCTATTCTAAAACAGAGCCAAATAAGCACTTTGGGTAGAAAAACGGCTTTTAAATGTACCTGGGCAGAAAATTACCTTCAATAGATTATATTTAGAGTCACCGTATGGCTTCCAGTTACTTCACAAATGCAAGAGAGCAGGGGATTCCTATTTTGAGTCTCTGCTCACCCTAGCTGCTTTTTCAGCTCTGCCATTTGGTTTGCTGCTGGCCTTTTCACTTCTCCTTAGAATATCTTCCTGCCTTGAACACATGGCGAGTCTTTGGCTCCTTTATAGCATCTAGAAAATTTTCTATTGACTTTAAATATATATATATACCATATATACATATATATGGTCAATGATGTCATTTTTGTCTGACCAGTCACTAATAACACATTTATATCAAACAGGGTGAATTTCTGGATACAGCCAAGGCTGTTCCTGTTGGCTGCACAATGGTAAAGGGTAGATGAAATCTTTGTGTGTTTTTTAAACAAGATTTTGTTCTCAAATTCTGAACATGGTTTTCAGTTTGTAAGGGATCTTTCTTTCCAAACTTTGTTTTTCCATTTTGTTTTCTTGTTCTTTATGCATTCTGAAAGCAAGCAATCAAGTCAAAAGCTCTAAAACAAGGAAGTTAATGTGGGATTGAGAGACATAGCTCTACTTTTCTGAAATCCCCCACAAAAACATTGCATTTGGTTTGATTTCCCTTCGGTGATCAGCTAAACTCTGGTTTATAATTGTGGGATTGACTCCCCACTGTGTTTTTAAGCCAAGGTGGATATAATATTAGTCTAATTGAATTTAAGAAAGGGAAGATCTTGCTGGTAAGCAGGGAAGCAGATCATTATTATGGTGCCTGGTCTTGTGGTCTTGCAGGCAATACCACAAACTTCAAAACAACTTAAAACTTTTTTTCGTCTTTTCTTTAGAGACAGGCTTTCATGTACACCAGGCTGATGTCAAACTTCCTACGTAACTAAGCTGACTTCATACTTATTATCTATCGACTTCTACTACTGGAGTGCTGAGATTTCAGGTGTTTACTCCTGATACACCCAGGTTTATGTGATGTTGAAGCTCAAAACCTTGACCTCAGGCGTGTTAGGAAAATACTCTACCAAATGAGATACAGTCCTAGTCCCTAAAATACCTCTTGTGGTTTGTGTCATTACTCTTCTTAAAGGAAAAAATCTATTTGTGCAAGGAAAATGGCTCAAATTTTCCTTTGATCTAGGCAAATGTTTACATCATTAAAAACCCAAGAAAGTGAAAACTAACAAGGATGTTAAGTCTTAAAAATTTTAGCTCATTGTTTTGGTGAATTTGTTCCTGTACCAGGGAAAGGAAAATGCTGATAAACTGGTCACTCTGTGAAAGACAGGCAGGTTTGGACGAAAAAATTGAAGGGGAAAAGAAAGGAAAGAAAGAAACAATGCAATGAGCAGAAGTGGAGCAGGGTGAGGGGAATGGGGGACTCAGTGTTCAGAAGCATAGGATGTGATTTTCTCTGGCTGAGAAGAACCCTCTGGGGCTCTCTTGGAATTGCCAGTCAGACTTCACACTTAGTAAAATCCCCCTGGTTATTTAGGCTATTTAGTGTCCCAGTCTGCTGGAAACTCAAAGTAACAAATTAGAAAACACCAAGGAGCCGATTAGAGACTGGAACATTGACATCAACCAGGGAGGATATCACCACCTCAAGGACAGAGAGTAGAAATTTGTGAAATGCAGGCTGAAGAATTTGAAAAGCAGGGTAAGTGAGAGCCGCCAGCTGGAGAAACGACAGTAGCTCAAATAACAACTAAGGTTCTTAAAGTTAACCTAGAGTCTTCAGTATGTCTATCTTAATTTCAAGAAGAGAGAACATTGTTATATTCTAAGAAATGTTGAAAATGAAGAGTTTTGATGCTCAATGGGAGCCTTTTATTGATCTAGAGAAGTCGCTCTCATTTTTTCCCCTGGCATTCTGCTTCCATCTTTGGTAAATGGTTGGGCTCATTGTTCATGTTGGGCATTGAGATATGAGCTGAAAATACACTGATTAACAGAACATGATGCACTGTCTATCTTCACCGTGGTAAAAGTTTAATGTTACACAGAATGTATGTGTAATGATTAGTTTAATAAAATTGTAATGCCTTATATTATTTCATTAGAATTTAGACAAAGCTAAAATTGTACTTTGAAAGGGATTCCATAATATATGAACATGATACATGAACAGGAAGCAATTAAACATGGTACTAGATGTCCACACAAATTGATACTCGATGTTTTTAGAACAAGTAGAAATAAGAGGTGTTTAGGAGAAGGAGCAAGAGGTTTGTTAATAAAGGAAAATGAGTATGTACAGTGGTCATGTATTGGGAGAGGACATGGGACAGAATAATTAGAGTCTGAAGGAAGGTGAGTTATCAGAGCACAGAGAGAGGTAGCACGTGGGAGCATGAGCCAGCTTGTCCTGGTCAGGAGCAGGCATACAGCAGAGCAACTACTCCACACTAGTAAGCTTACATGACTCATGTCTAAATTTGAAGTCAAAGGACAGTCTTTAGAAGTCGGCACAAATTGTCTTAAGAAGACTACTTTGGTGACAGACTAGGACCCATTGGCGGGGAAGAGTGCTGGGTGAGCACAGGGGACTATAATTCAAGTGAACGATGACTGTAGTTTGTATTACCAGATCATTGGAAGTAATGAAAGACTTGGGTAGGTTCTAGAAATAGTTTAGAAAGTTGCCATGAAATGTGAATGACTAGAATGAAGAATGGGGGAAAGACAGCTTTTGAGGATGACTCACAGGCTGTGGTTTGAATAAGTAAGAGTGCTTAGAAAGAAACTATGTTGGGAATTTGTCAATATATTGTATTGAAGAGGCCTCTGAAACAGCTTCTCAGCCCCTGGGTCTCATATTGGCTATCATTGCTTGCTGAATGCTCTGAGTGGGTGTTGATCATTCTTTGTCTAGGTTAGAAGCTGGAGGTTTCCTCAGAAGCCCCTGTGTACCTGTGCCATTTACATACTCCAGTAAGAATGCGAAGTCACACTGGTCTTTTTATCTTCTTTATGCCGTTTCTTTGTGTACGTGCTGGAGAGTTAACTAGTGTGTCTTGAATGAAGAATGAGGGATGAGTTCCCCCAGCAGTATTTCAGGAGAGTGAATCAGTTTCCTCCAAGTCTATGGAGTCAGCTGTAGCGATCTTTCCTCAGGCCATAGGTAGATGTGTCTTAGTAGAGTCCAAACAGGAGAAAAGAACACATAAGTTGGGGTTTAAGTGGAGACTGTTTACAAAAATGTGGGGTGTATGGAACAACCCAGGGTTAGTGTAATCAAGTAACAATTGGCAACAAAAAGAGAAGCTACTTCATCCCTTGCAACTGAAACTGAATGGAGTAGGGGGTTGTGGCATTTGTTGATAGGATATATACTATACATAATATAATATATTGGATATGTGTTATATGTAATATAATACAATTAGATCATTTCCTCATTCCCTTTCCTCCTTCAAATACCCCCTACATACCACCCTGTTCGCTTTCAAATTCATGATCTCTTTTTCTTGAAATTTCTTTAATTGTATTTATGTGTGTATCCCAACATCTATAAATACATCCTTCTCACTCTGTATAATGTTACTTATATGTATATGTTTTCAGAGATGACCATTTAGTATTGGGTAACCAGTTGGTATGTTCTTCCCTAGGGTATGCTTTCCCTCTTCCACAATAGCGAGGCTATTGGTGTCATCCTTCTTCAGGTATTGGTTAGGCGGCCATATTAGTGAGACTTCATGAATGTGGCTTTTCTGACATTTCTAGAAGGCATAATATCACAGCAAACTTCCTGTTCCTCTGGGTTCCTTTTTTTTCTTTTCTTTTTTCTTTTTCTTTTTCTTTTTTTTTTTGGTTTTTTGAGACAGGGTTTCTCTGGCTTTGGAGCCTGTCCTGGAACTAGCTCTTGTAGACCAGGTTGGCCTCGAACTCACAGAGATCCACCTGCCTCTGCCTCCTGAGTGCTGGGATTAAAGGCGTGCGCCACCACTATCCACTGTTCCTCTGGTTCTTACAATCTTTCCACCCTTCCCATTCCTTAATTATTCCTGAGGCTTAAGTTCAAAAGCTGTGTTGTAGATTTATCAGTTGGTACTGGGTTCTACAACTCTGCATTTTGATAGTTTGTAGTTTTGTGTAATGGTCTCCATTTGTTGTAAAGAGAAGTTTCATTGCTGAATGGTGAGGACTACATTTATCTCTAAGTATAAGGACAAATATTGAGAATGTTTATTCAGGTTTAGTAAAGTGGCACTTGTAGGTTCTCTTTTAAGATCCATGACTTTACCATCCCTGGGTAGTTGACTAGGTTTTAGGACCAGGAATGGTTTTCCTCTTGTTGAGTTGTCTTAAGGTCAATGAAAGAGCTGTTGGTTACCATCAAGGGATTCATGCTACTACTACATCCTTAGGGTAATGATGTCATCATGGCTATTGTTGAGGTTCATAGGCTTTGTAGGTCTCTAGCTGGGTAGGCATATTTATTGGCTACTTCCCTCCTTTGGAAGTTTGCGTGGCACCTTCTTGTACCACAAAAGTCTTCAAGGAGGAGGCTTTCAGGTCAATTCCAGGTCACGTCCTCTGGGTCTGTGTCTAAACTGCATGATGTCACAGAAGGTGATATTCGATCTTGATTTTGAGGCTAGAATTCAAGATTTCTAATGTCCAAATGGGAAATAGGGTTTAATAAATATTAAATGGATTATTTAATTTTATTAGTTTATTAAATAAATTTAAGTTTATTAAATGGAATGCTTAAACTGAAGATGATGAGGCCTCATGGAGCTGAGGAAAACTTCTTCAAAACTCTGTAATAATTAGGTTTTTCACTTTTTATTATTGCATTCTGCACTTTCAAGACATTTATTTATCTATCTATTTATTTATGTGTAGTAGGCCTCTTTATTCCACCATGGTTTTTGAGAGGAAAATGTGGCCTTCTGTGGTACACTTGAAATGTTGACATGGCAGTTATTTGAATGGCATTTTTAACTCATCTAATTATTGTATAAACCTAGTGCATTGTGAAGTATAGTATATTGCAATGCATTACAGGAAACTTCCATAACTTTATTTTGTTCAAGTAACTAATGAAACACTAATAAGGTTTGTGACTGTTCTGTGAATATGGCTACATCTGTAATCTAGAACCATGAATCAAAAGTCTCTAGTATAGAGCAGACAAAAGAGTTGTGGGAGGGGGCATAAGATTTGTGTTCCTTACTAAGAATGAGAAAACCAAGTAATACAAACAGAGAAGTAGAAACAGAGTCTGGTTTTTGTGAAATGGGTATAAAAATTTAACATTCCCAACTCCCTCAGTATTCAATATGAATAATACTGAGAAGTAGAAACAGAGTCTGGTTTTTGTGAGATGGGTATAAAAATTTAACATTCCCAACTCCCTCAGTATTCAATATGAATAATACTGTAATATAATATTTTAAAAAATGGAAATCCACAATTTGAAAGGCAGCAGGACTGGTTTGATGAGGTTTAGAGGAAGGAAAGGGAAGGGGAAAACTATGCAATTTTATTATGATCTCAGAAATCAATTTAATAATTAAAAATAAAAAAAATAACAAGAGCAGAAAACAAGTCAAAAATAAAGCAAATAACAAGAACAATAACAAAAAACTGGAAGTCACCATACTGTGTCCCAGTGGCTTTTTCCTGATTTTGTCATAAATACAATTCTGCCGAAACAGGGTCAGGGTTAGGAGAGGAGACAAGACAAGGTTGTAAAGAAGGGGTGCCTTCTCTTTTTTTGGCACTGCTTAGCCATGTCTGAGAGTCCCATGCCATGTGACACTTGGACTATCAGCACCATCCTATCCTGTTTACAGATGGGTCCATCACCTATAAAGCAAAGACATAATTGGAAGCAAAACAATTTGCATCTACTTGTGGGCAGTTTGCCCAGAATCTTCCAGAATCCAGGATGAAAGGTGTTAGAAAGGTCTCAGTGGCAGAGAGGCTACCTGTGGACTTACTCACTCAGTGAGCACTGGGCCATCTGGCCAAGCGACGGTGGTTGATGTCGACAGCAATCTACTATTGCTAATTTTAGAAAACGGACTCTACTTTGTCACATTAAACCCGAGCCCCATGGCTAAGGACAGCAGAAATGTTTGCTGTTCTTCGGTATTACTTCCCTGCTCCTGCCTGAATCTAACAGTGACAGTCAGGGCTTGCTTACCAAGGATTCTTTATCCTACAATAAGCTGGGCAAGCACTAAGAAATTTATCAGTCCATAGTGTATCTGCTGTTTAGCCCACTTTTTATAAACTGCATATCTTATCTATAGATAGTGATGTATGCACTTCATGTTTATGACTGAGTGCTTCCATTCCATGGGAATCACTTCATGTTCCCATATCTCTCTGAAGCATCTGAGAAGCACCTTGACCCCTCAGTCTATTGTAGCTGTTTCCAGCTAGCTCCTCCACCATAATATCATCTACTCCTGGGGCCTTTCTGTGTTTCACTCTCTTGATAGCTTCCTCTATCCTGCTCCTCTCAATATTTAATATTTCCTCATCATCTCTGGTGTTCCATTTGCTGCTGGAGTGTTTCTCATTGTAGTCTACATTGGTAGCATTAGGGTGTCAAAGTATTGTCTCCATGTTTGCTTTACTCCCCCGGGTTCTACTGGTTTTGCCCATTTTGCATAACTAAGCATCTCCTTCGAAGTCTCCTGTATAGCTCTTTTGATTTTCTCCCATTCGCTTTCTATATTTGTAAAGTTTAATGATTTCTTTCATCTTTTCTTTTCAAAAATTTTCTTATACTTTCTCCATACAGCTGGGTCCATCAGTTGTTTATGTTTGATCTTCCGGTTCTTCTTGTCTGGCATGCCTCTCAAGTTTCAGTTGAACATTGGCCATAACAAGTTGGTGATCCGACCCTAAATCAGAACTAAAAAAATGATTGGCTGTTTTGGATGCTATGTAAGTTTCCTGCTGACAAGACTGAAGTCAATTTGACTGTACATGCATTTGTCAGGTGATTCCCACACCCAGCATCTTGATGGTTTGACCTGCTTGAATTTTGTGTTGGATCTGTACAAGTCATTTGCACAGCAGAGGTCAAGCAGTCGTTCCTCTCTCAGTCACAATTCCCATTCACAAGAAGAAGAAGCTGGACTGCTCAGGTTACGGGGACATTAGCCTGTTGTGTCCTAGCAGCCAGATCTTCTCCATTATCCTGCAAAGGATCAAAGGAAGAACAGAGGAAATCCTAGCAGAGGCCCAGTGCAGATTCAGAGCTAACAGGGACACAATAGATCAGATCTTCACTTTGAGGCAACTGGCAGAAAAATACGAAGAATTTGTAAAAGACTTATATGTCTGTTACATTGACTTCAGGAAGGCATTCAATAACATTTGGATGA
>PVIU01021230.1:0-25312 GCA_004026605.1 Ondatra zibethicus | reverse complement strand
CATGGGAGATCTTTCCACTTTCTGGTGTCTTCTTCAATTTTTTTCTTCAAAGAATTAAGTTTTTGTCATACAAGTGTTCCACTTGTTTGGTTAGAGTTACTCTGAGATATTTTAGCTATTTGTGGTTATTGTGAATGGTGTTGTTTCTCTGATTTCTTCCCCAGCCCTTTTATCATCGGTGTATAGTGGGGCTACTGATTTTTTTTTTTAGTTAATCTTGTATCCTGCTACATTACTGAAGATGTTTATGAGTTGTAGAAGTTCCTTGGTAGAAATTTTGGGGTTGCTTCTGTAAACTATCATATCATCAGCAAACAGTGAGAGTTTGACTTATTCTTTGTCGATTTGTATCCCCTTGATCTCTCTTTGGTGTCTTATTGCTCTAGCTAGGACCTCAAGAACTATATTGAATAGATATGGAGAGAGTGGACAACCTTGTTTTGTTCCTGATTTCAGTGGAATCACTGGGAGTTTCTCTGTATTTAGTTTGATGTTGGTTGTTGGCTTGTTGTATATTGCCTTTATTATGTTTAGGTCTGTTCCTTGTATCCCTGCTCTCTCCAAGACCTTTATCATGAAGAGATGTTGTATTTTGTCAGTGTTCATAAGGGAAATTGATTTGTAATTCTCTATCTTGGTTGAATCTTTGAGTGTTTTTGCTATCAGGGTATCTGTAACCTCATAAAAAGAGTTTGGCAATGTTCCTTTTGTTTCTATTATGTGGAACACTTTGAGGAGTATAGGTATTATCTCTTCTTGAAGTTCTCGTAGAATTCTGCACTAAAAGTATCTGGCCCTGGGCTTATTTGTTTGGGAGACTTTTGATGACTGCTTCTATTTCCTTAAAGTTTAAAAGTCTATTTAAATTGTTCATCTCTTCTTAATTTAATTTTGGTACGTGATACCTATCTAGAAAATTGTCCATTTCTATTAAATTTTCCAATTTTTGTGGAATACATGTTTTTATAGTATGACTTAATGATTCTCTGATTTCCTCAGTGTCTGTTGTTATACCCCCTTTTCACTTCAGATTTTGTTAATTTGGATGTTCTCTCTCTGCCCTTTGATTAGTTTGGGTAACAGTTTGTCTATCATGTTGATTTTCTCAAAGAACCAGTTCTTTGTTTCATTGATTCTTTGTATTGTTTTCTTTGCTTCTATTTTATTGATTTCAACCCTCAATTTGATTATTTCCTGTTTTCTACTCCTCCTGGGTGATTCTGTTTCTTTATGTTCTAGAGCTTTCACATTTGCTGTTAGGTCACTAATGTGAGTTTTCTCCTCTTTCTTCATGTGGGCACTTAGTGCTATGAACTCTCCTCTTAGTACTGCTTTCATGGTTTCCCATATTTTTGTTTACATTGTGCCTTTATTTTCATTGCATTCTAGGAAGTCTTTAATTTCTCTATTTCTTCCTTGAGCACTGTTCAATTTCCATGAGTTTAAAGGCTATCTTCAATTAGTGTTGTTAAATTATAACTTTAAACTGTGGTGGTCCAAGAAGAAACATGGAGTTATTCCATTTTTTTTTTTGTATTTGTTAAAGTTTGCTTTGTTGCTGAGTATGTGGTCAATTTTAGAGAAGGTTCCATGAGGTGCTGAGAAGAAGGGATATTGTTTTGTGTTTGCCTGAAATGTTCTGTCCATGTCTATTAAGTCCATTTGAGTCATACATCTGTTAGTTTGCTTATTTATCTGTTAAGTTTCTGTCTTGTTGACCTGTCCATGCAGAAGAGTGTGTGGGGTTTGATGTGTGATTTTATCTTCAGTAATGTTTCTTTTACATATGTGGGTGCTCTTATATTTGAGGCATATATGCTCATGTTTGAGAATCCATCTTGATGGATTGTTCCTGTAATGAATATAAAGTGTCCCTCTCCATCTCTTCTGACTGATTTTTTATTGAAGTCTATTTTGTTAGATATTAGAATAGCTACCCTGATTGTTTCTTAGGTCCATTTGATAGGAAATTTTTTTCCCAACCCTTTACTCTGAGGTAATGTCTGTCTTTGAGGTTGAGATGTGTTTCTTGTATACAGCAAAAGTATGGATATTGTTTTCATATTCACTCTCTCAGCCTGTGTCTTATTATAGGTGAATTGAGTCCACTGATATTAAGAGATATTAATGACCAATGATTGTTAATTCCTGTTATTTTTCAGTCGTAGTATTTGGTGCTTCCCTTCTTTGGTGTTTGCTGTTGTGAGGTTATCTGTTGCCTGTGTTTTCTGTGGTTGCAGTTAGCTTTCTTGGGTTGGAGTTTTCCTTCCAGTACTTCCTGTAAGGCCAGATTTGTGGGCAGGCATTATTTAAATTTGGTTTTGTCATCGAATATCTTGTTTTCTCCATTGATGGTGATTGAAAGTTTTGCTGGGTATAGTAGTCTGGGCTTGTATCTGTGGTCTCTTATTATCTGCAGCATATCATTCCAGGACCTTCTGGCTTTCCTTGTTTCTATTGAGAACTCAGGTGTAATTCTGATAGGTCTGCATTTATGTGTTCTTTGGCCGTTTTCTTTTGCAGCTCTTAATATTCTTTCTTTATTCTGTATGTTTAGTGTTTTGATTATTATTTTTCAAGAGGACATTCTTTTTTGGTTCAGTATACTTGGTGTTCTGTAAGCTTCTTGTACCTTCATTGGCATATCATTCTTCAGGTTGGAAAGTTTTCTTCTATAAGTTTGAATGTATTTTCTGTGCCTTTGAGCTGGAGTTCTTTTCCTTCTTTTATCCCCATTAGTCTTAGGTTTGGTCTTTTCATGGTGTCCCCAATTTTCTGGATGTTTTATGTTAAATTTTTTTAATTAAACATTTTCTTTTACTAATTAATCTATTTCACTTACCGTATCTTCAACTCCCGGGGTTCTCTCTTCATGTCTTCTGATATGTTGGTTATGCATGCATCTGTAGTCCATGTTCATTTACACAGATTTTCCTTGGTTTGTGTTTTCTTTATTGCCTCTATTTCAGTCTTCAATCTTGAACCCTTTGAACTGTTTGCCTTCACCTCTTTGTTTTTTCTTGGTTTTTGTGGGTTTCTTTAAGAGATTTATTGATTTCTACCAATTTTTGTTTGTTTTTTTTCTCCATGTTTAAAGGGAATTTTTCATTTCCTCTTTAAAGGTCTCCATCATCCTAAAAAAATTACACTTGAAACTGTTTTCTTCTGCTTCCTCTGGGTTGGCATGATCAAGTCTTCCTGTTGTATGGCCACTGGGTTCTGATGTAACCATTTTGCTTTTTAGGTTGTTGAATAAATTTTTGCATTGGTGCATACCCATCTTTTCCTCCAATTGGTGCTGTTAGGTTAGTGTCTTTGCCTTTTGGTCCAATCTTTGCAGTTTTTGTCTGTGGCTTTGGAAACTGTTCTTGATCTGTTCTGTACTGTTTCTGTCTGTGTGTCAGAGAGCTGATGACATCTCTTTGGCCTGCCCTATTGGTCCACTCTCTTGGTCTGCTCTCTTGGTTCATTCTCTTGGTTTGCTGACTTGGTATACTTTGTGCAGTCACAGCCTGTGCTTAAGAATTCCTCTCTTGGTCTTCTCTGTGTAGTTGCAGCCTCTTGGTCCTCTCTGTGTAGTTGTAGCCTGTGCTTCAGAGCTCCTCTGAGGTCACAAGGGGCACAGAAGGGTTAGGGGAGGAGAGGGACTTGTAACTTACATGGTATGATTGATGATCAATAGGTGTTGGAGCAGCCTACCTGTAGAATGCTTGCCTGCTGACATGCTAGAGAAGCTGAGGCAAGTTGGGGATGGATCAGGGGCTTTGTCCTGCTTTGAAGGGCTTAGAGTGAGGTTCCTGATGGGTGGGGGAATCCCTCACCTTTTGGTCCTTTCTGTGTAATTGTAGCCTGTTTTTCAGAGTTCCTCTGAGGTCACAGGGGGATAAGAGGGTTTGGGTGCAGCGAGGGACTTGTAGTTTGCAAGTTCTGATCAATGGTTTGTGGTGTTCTGCCTATACTTCCTTCCTGGCTGCTGGCCAATCAGCGTTTATTTAAAATATAATTGACAGAATACAGACTATTGTCTCATACCATGAAGTCTAATCAGTTGAAATATGGACATGTAATTGCTGTAATAGATTCTGGTGGCTTAGTTTTTTAACACCTCCTCAGCTAGTTTTAGTGGTATAGGCCAATTATTGTAACTCCTTCATATAATGAATCACTAGGGTTGTGGATTTAAAGCAGACTAAACTAGGCTTGCTTCAGGCACATCGTGGGCATTGTGTTTGTGTGGGGTGTATATGTGTATGTATGTATGTAATTCAGTAGTAAAATTCATGAGGCAGACTTTTGTGTGATCCTAATTTAAATCTTTAATACAAAAATAGACAAAAATTCCTCAATTTAATTCACAGTCTTATTGAATGAAGAATGATATCATATACTATAGTTACTAAATAAAGTGTTGTCATACTTTTAATATTATGCATCGTACTCCACTACTTAAACATTAAGTAGGAACACTTTAATATTTCATATCAGGAGAGCATCTTTTATAATTAATATTGTAAAAGAGAATGCACATGCATTGGTTATTACTATTTTAGCACATATGGACTGCAAATAGACTGCTTGATCTGATTTAATGCCCTAGCTCAGATTTTTTTTGGAGGCGTACAAGGTAGATCTCTCCAACAATAACTATACTCAGCCTCTCAGTAAGTTCCAGAGTACTGATATCCCAAGAATAATAAAAGATCCTGAAAGATCGTATATATATATATGTATATATATATGAAGTATCACAGACAAACATATATAGACAGAGATACACACAAATAGAA
This sequence comes from Ondatra zibethicus, assembly GCA_004026605.1. Taxonomy (NCBI): domain Eukaryota; kingdom Metazoa; phylum Chordata; class Mammalia; order Rodentia; family Cricetidae; genus Ondatra; species Ondatra zibethicus. The sequence continues at coordinate 20,525 of PVIU01021230.1, read as the reverse complement.
AGAGAGACAGAGAGACAGGCAGAGACAGAGATATGCACATGGGAGGAAACCCATCATGAGCATCATAAGTATTAAAAATGTAGCTCAGTGGGAACAAGGCTGAGCTAAGGAGAGTTTCACAATTCACCTCTCCACCACATTCCAAACAGCCTACTGGCCAGAGATGAGTTATAAAGCTGATTTATTTGTTTGATTTAAGTGTATTAGGCCCATGCCTTCCTGCTCCTTGAACATGGCTCAGTTTTGAATAAAACAACACCCAAAAGGAAACCTGCCAAGCAAAGTTTAAAAAATATAAGCAAACAATCCCAAACAAGCAAACCCCTAAATTAAACACATTCTCTTCTTCAACTAGAAGAATGATTGAAAAATATTTGAAATAATTTATGTTTCTCAAATTCAGTGTGTGGAGTCATGGTACTTTAATATGTTTTGCTATCAGTGGTGATCACAAGAAACAAGGCAAGAAATCTGGGGGAGAGAAAGCGGAAAGTTAAGATTCAGTCAACAGAGATGATGCACGGGGAAGATAATCTTGTTTGAAATTTTATGATAATTGGAAACTTGGAAAGTTATAATTTTGTTTACAGAAATAGAACATATTTTTTAAAAATAGAGTAGGATCCTGGTTTAAAAAGATCACGGAAAACATAAAGAATCTTTAGTTTGTGAAGAACCTTAAAAAGAATGTATGATTTTTATGAGAGCAGTGGTATAGTTTATGTATGCAATGCTAAACTGTGGAAGGAAACCCAATTGCATTCAATTGGTCTCAGGGTCAGAGAATCAAGTATCAAAAACTTTCCATTACTGCTAGTCTTGATCTTTAAAGAGATAAACTCCTGGGTGTAGAATAACTGTCATGTAGTTTTAATGAGGAGCTTTGGACCTTGAGTCCCCAGAGATTAAGAAATAATGCATTCAGCTTGTGACCTACTCTTGAAAAATCCTGAAATATCTTGGACTTGGTTCAGACATAATTTATTTTTAACGAAACACCTGAACGTATTCTTTCATATAGTCTTTTTGCAATTCTAAGAGATAGTGATTCTATTTGCAATGTACAGGTGAGATATTTACATCATTCTTGTTGAAACTAGATAAGAAATATAGACCCTACTCCAAATTTTAGAAACCAAGGAAGGTGTTTTAGGAGATAATGAACCTGGTAAGTCAGAATAACATACATAAGATAATTAGAAACAGTCTACACAATTGGACTCCTATTATTAACATAGTTCATCATTTATTACCCTGAATCTTTCTACTGAAACACAGTCTGTGTTATTCCTTTGTTCACATTCTATTGTAATGTTAGCTGCAATTTCATTTAGAGTAGGAAAAAAGTCCCATTCTCAAATACAGCAACTCTTACTATGCATTCAGGCATGTGTATGCCTTCTTGTGATGATATTGGGCAAGATTTTTTTTACATAGATTAATTACTAGATAGCCATAACTAGGTGGCATAAACTGGCTGGTGTTGAATTCAAACTGATTTCCTCACACACCATTCCTGATAGCCTCATTGGAAAGACCAAGGCATATATAAATTGGCTTTCTAACAAATCTCATTTAATAATACTGCTTGTAGTTCATGTGCTTCAGTAACTTCTTACCACTCTTTCTCCTTAAGATTCACGTATAACATGGATATTGAAAACAAATCTGTGACTTCTGAGTTTTTTCTGCGTGGACTGACAGACGACACAGAGCTGAAGTCCCTCATCTTTGGCCTTTTCCTAGGCATGTACCTGATCACAATCTTTGGAAATATTCTTATACTGTTGGCTATCAATTGTGATTCCCATCTCCACACCCCCATGTACTTATTTCTCTGTCATCTGTCTTTTAATGACATGTATTTAGTCAGCATCACAGTTCCAAAGATGCTAGTGAACATACAAACACAGGATCAGAGAATCACTTATGCAGGCTGCCTTAGTCAGGGCTTCTTTGTTGCAGTTTGTACTGTCTTTGAGTGTTTTCTGCTTGGAGTAATGGCCTATGACCGCTATGCAGCCATTTGTTACCCTCTGAGATACACAGTACTGATGAACCCCTGCTTCTGTATTATTCTGGTTCTTATCTCTCTATTCATCAGCATTGTGAATGGTCTGTTGCATAGTCTAATGATGCTGCACTTGTCCTTCTGCACTGACCTGGAAATCTTCCACTTCTTCTGTGAAATTGCACAAGTCATCAAACTGGCCTGTTCTGGTAGCCTCATTAACAATATCCTGATATTTGCTACAGCTTCTATTTTTGCTGGCATTCCTCTGCTTGGAATACTTTTCTCTTATATTCACATTGTGTCTACAGTATTGAAAATGCCATCATCAGAAGGAAAATACAAAGCCTTTTCCACTTGTGGGTCTCATTTGTCAGTTGTTTGCTTATTTTATGGGACAGGTTTTGGCGTATACATTACCTCAGAGGTTATTGATTCACCCAGGGAGACCGCAGTGGCTTCAGTGATGTACTCCATAGTTCCTCCAATGATGAATCCCTTTATCTATAGTTTGAGAAACAGGGATATGAAGGAGGCACTGAAGAAAGTCATTGTTAGAACAACTTCTCTTCTGTGATTTGCAGTGAACTTTGGACATGCGTTTCTAGAGTGAGTCAAAGTGACAGGATTTCAGTTGAGTCAAAACATGTGGCACGTCTTTTGTTCACCTGGCTTTCTTTGATTTTAATTTCTTGAAACTGGACACTGAGTTTAGTCATAATATAATTCTATCTTATTCTATGTGTTTGGGTGTTTTGCGTATGTGTATGTAAGTGTATCACATATATATGCCTAGTGTTCATATAGGTCAGAAGAGAGTGTCAGATTCCTGGAACTAAAGCTACAAATATTTGGAACCTGCCAAGTAGAAATTAAACCTAGGCCCTCTAGTGGAGCAGGCATTGGTATAACCACTGAACAATTTCTCTAGACCATTATAATTTTATTTTTCTTAACATGCATATATGCAATATAAATACACACACACACACATATATGAATACCTCATGTGTGAAAGTAACTCTTGAGGCTAGAAGAGGGCGTCAGATCTCCTTGAACAAAACTATGATGGTCATTAATTGCTCAACAATGGTTTTAGAAAACCAACTTTTAGAAAATAGCAATAGCTCTTAACCACTTAGACACTGCTTCAGCTGCCATTGACACATAGTTTTAATCCTCGAAGCAGCATTTCTTTTTTTGCTCAAGTTACCAAGAAAGGTCTGTGAAGAAGAGTTTCTAGTTTTAGCCAGTGTGTGTGCACGTGCCTGCGTGCATGCGTGTGTGTGTGTGTGTGTGTGTGTGTGTGTGCATTTCTTAGGACACTCCCATCAGTATCTTGGACCTAGGTCTGTGAATCAAAGAAGTAGATATGGACAAACTGCGAAGATAACACTGCTGCAAACCATTGTTTAAAAGTGTCTTATTCTTCATTATTTTATTGATAAGATTTTTATTAGTTGGAAAAAAGTTTAAGATGATCATGAGATATTTGAAATTCAACATAATATGAAGATTTGTAAAAATTATTTGATAAATTGATAGTCATGTTTAATATCTCTCCACTAAATCTGCCCCAAGTCCTCCCTGGGCTTTATTTCCCTCTCCCCTAAACTTCATGCACTCTTTTTCTAAACCCACTGAATCCATTAGAAATTTCAGAATAGGCATGAGTGTAGAGACATACACTGGAACACAGGCAATCCAACAAAACCTACATCCCTGAAGAAAACTATACATCTCTTAGAACTAATGCATTGAAGCTATGAATATTGGTACCTTTTTAAAAAGCATGCCTGACTTAAAGAATATTCTGGAACAAAGAATAAGGTCCGTCATCCACATGCACTGAACACATGTTTGGACTGGGTTTTCCTTCAGTTTCTTGAGAAGCAGCAAAATGCAGCTGCTGTATCAGGACATAGAAGCATAGACCATCTCCTGTTTAGCGATAAATTTTTTAGTGGTTAAACCAGATATCATTTCTTTAGTCGACTAGATGTGGTACCTGCAAGCATCTAAAAACTTGTCCCAACTAACATTTGCTTTTTTAATATGAGAATTGGTTACTTATATGATGTATGAGAAAAAAATGTACCTGCAGAAGTTGAAATTATTGATTTGGTCTCAAATGTAATTATATGTTTTATTATAATGTAAGAGTATAGGATATAAAAATGTATGAGGCATGGTAATCAAGGAGAAAGACATTGTGTTGCTATATTTGGCATTGATTATGAATATCTGAAGACTGATTTATTGAAAAGCGCTATTGGCCCATTGTGTAACACATTCTGTCACCTTCATGAATCCACTTTATTGTCAACTTGACTGCATTTGGAAACATTAAGATACAACCCTGAATTTGCCTTTTAGGGCATATTGAGAAGGTTTTAACTGTAAAAGGATATTCCTGGGGGCTTGTGTTTCCAACTAAATGAAAAACTGAAAGGAGGAAACTCTCTGATTACTGTCATCTTCCTTTCCCTGCTTACTTATGCACAGATGTGGGAGACCTCTATTGCCACACACACTCCACCATGTTGGACTATGCCTTAAAGCAACAAACCCTAAATAACCTTCCTCCTTAAAATTACTTCTTTTTAGATATTTAGTCACAAGAATGAGGAAAGTAACTAACACATAACTCTCATAAATCTGTAATGAATTTTATGATACACAATTGACTGTTTTGGTTTTGACTCATAAGGTTGTAATAGAAAACATTTAATGAAACTGTCAGTCCTAGTTAGGCTCAGTTTCTGTGGGAGCCAAGAAAATAATAGATGTTGAGGTAACAGAAATGCTTTTTCAGACATTGCCCTTGTTAATTACATTTAATTCATTGTTGTGTTTTCTCTTATGCTTCTGTGTCTGTAATTGTATTGAGTTTAACAGTGGCTCATTTGCTTTTAACTAACTGTACAGTGACAGTATAATAAGAATCATTTTTTTATGTTGGTCTAAATTTTACATCTATTTTTTTCTAGTATTGTGTTTAAATCCATTTTAATATTTTCTTACACATATTCGGGATGGAAAGAAAGATAGTCTTGTATGTGGAGCTTTTTCCCTTTAGGTATGTGCAAAATGGACTAAATGGTTGTCTCAAATATCTCCTGATTAGCTAATTTAGCTGTTACCAATCGTCATATGAACATGCATATTTTTAAAGGAATCTTATGCATGTATTTTATTCAAATATTAATCAAAATTCCCCCATATTATTAGTTTGCAATTTCTTTTACATATTATAAGACATTTATTTTCTTTTTGGTAAAATGTTGTAACACTATTCTTGAACTCACTATACCTTCTGTAATTTAAAAGAGATTTTTCTATATATGGAAGGCTAATTCTGTTACTCATCTAAATACTGAAACTTTGTTCTTAATTTAGGTCTTTGTTTTTAAATATGTTTATATTTGTGTATCTCTGCTCAGGGAAGTGCAGTGCCCATAGAGGTCAGAGGAAGATATCTGATCCTCTGGAGCAACTGTTACAGACCCTTGAGAACCACCTGTTATGGGTGCTGGAACCAAACTCCTGTTCTCTGAAAGATCAACAACTGCTCTCACTACTGAGCCATTTCTACAGAATAAAAATGTAATCTTTATTAGCAAGACTCTATTTTTACTAGTTTTGTTTTTGCTTTAAGATTTATTTCATTATTATGGTGTGTGTGTGTGTGTGTGTGTGTGTGTCTGTCTGTCTGTCTGTCTATCTACAGAGGCCAGAAGTGTGCACTAAACAACCTGGAGGTAGACTTGCAATTTAAGTCTAAATTTGAACAATTTAAAGTGTGTGAGTGTTCAAAACTGAACTTCAGTCTATAGACATAGCAGAGGGTTCTTTTATCTTAGAGCTATTTTTCCAGCTCACATAATATATTTGATTAAATTATTCATACTATAATCATAACTTCTGTCTTATTTTTCTTTTAGAGATTATGTATAGTACTTAGTACATACTAATCAAGCACAATATCATTGACTTTCATCCCCAGGTCCACAAGTGTTCAGAATGTTTTACTCATATCTCACATCTTTTATATTCAAAATGAACTAAGTTTTTGGAAGATCATTTTTTTGGGGTGCAGAATTTTATTTCATATTCCAGTTTAATATGGAACTCACTGTGTATTCTAGTCTGGCTATATTCCAATGTCTCATTTTCCTAGGGATGAGCTGAAAACATGGTGTAAATATTTTCCCTATATTTTATAATGATAATTGTGACTTTAAAGACATTTACTGGAAGAAAAACAGAACGAAGTACAGAAATAAAAGGTGTGTGATGTATGAGTTTGATGAACACAGGCAGAGGGCAGTGAGGGAAAACATGACACTGTGACACTATTCCTAGGGAGCATCAACAATGGTGCAATTGACAGTATTTTATGTTTTAGACTCATGAAGCTTCAGTATTGAACGTTTTACTTCCTTGATATATTTGCAGTTTTGTTTTTTACTTTAGTGACAGAAATTGTTTAGAATATTTTCTCTGGATCTGTAAAATATATTCAAATTAATTTTAATTATTAAGTAGATCATTCATTATCTGAAATTGAATACATTCAAATACATATAAATAAAATTCAAAAACTCATTAGGGCATATATTTAATACCTATACTCCAAAAGTGAAAAATCTATACTAAATAGGTGAGTTTTTGGATACACACAGGCAGTCAACATTAAAGCATACGTTTCTAAATAGAAAAAACCTATCTATAAAAAACAACCAATGATACTTAAGTAAGATTGAACAGTCTCATTCAGAAGGGTAAAAATTCTGTGAAATAAGATATAAATCATCTTGCTAAATCCCAGACACATTTCTCATTGGGTATATGACAATGAATTTTATTACATACAAAGTAGGCTACATAAAGCAAAAAATTAATAATGATTAGGTAGAGGCTAGAGAAGGTTTCCCTTCTGAGTAATTTTAAAGTCTAAGTAAAATTTTATATTGATTCACACCTGGGTTTCAAGTTAACAATTATGAGACAACCTCTTGTAATTTTTAAAGTGTAAACATTAGAAGGAATGCATGAAGACTATGAGGATGTCTCCACAGACGAAGCACTGCCCTTGCAAATATGAGAATTAGAGTTCATAACCCCATAAATCCACAGAAAAACCTGAGCAGATATTTTAACTGTGGGGCCTGTGATTCCAGTACCTCAGAGACAGAGACAGGATATTAAACTTTCATCTCCATTTCAAAGTATCTAACTAAACTAGATAGAACCAGATAACTCTGAGTTCAGCAAGAGAACTTTTCCTAATAAATAAAATGGAAAGTGATGGAAGAAGACACTCAACATGAAATTCATGGGTCCCCTATGCTCATGCATACAGCAGCAAGAACATTCAAACCTACATGAGTGTGCACACAGATTTGTACATGCATAGACATGTGCACACACAAAAACCATATTAACAAATGAAACACAGAAAGATAAATTAATTTTAAATTTCTACATTATAGTTAGCCTATTATCTTAGTAACTGAATTTTATATAAAATTATGTTTATTTTCATTAAAATAGAATATGTAAATGGTTTAATAGGTTTGTATAATATAAAAATTGGTTAAACATGGTTTAACTTCAATGATGAGGGCACAATTTTGTTATGTCTAATTAAATAGATATTTTTCTTTTAAAAATGAAATCACAGAAATTTAAAATTATTATTTCCTGGTTTGTGGCTATTGAAATCTAAATCTCTAACTGCCTTCAGCAAGGATTTACAATCTTAGTTTGACTGCTGGTCCTGAAACTATAGGAAATACATCACTTACTTAATAATTTTATTCATTTACTTATGCCTGTGTTTATGTGGAAGTTTTCAGGCATCAGCTCATTCCTTTCACTCTGTGGGTTCCAGTGTTCCAACTGAGGTTCTGAGGCTTTACATACTAAGCCTTTTTTCCAGCATTATTTTTATTTCTTTGTTTTCATTTGAGCTACACCCCCTCCAAACAAAGAAACATCTCTTTATAGTAAACAGAAACTATTATTAAAAATGGCAACTGGACACAAATTCAGAAAATAGTGGATCATGAGGAGTCAAGCCGAATAGATCACAGTTCACTTATCCATGATCTGGGACATGCTTGGAAGAGGGAACAGAATTTTGTAAGACCCAGGATAGCAGGAAGTCTTCTGTGAAACAGCCTTTTCTTGAAATGGTTGCATAAACTAGGCCAAAAGAAAGCCAATTTTAGTGGACATGCTACCACAGAAGAGGAAGAATCTCATGGTTTTTACCTCACTAAACAAAGAATTACAAAGAATTCTTTTTACCTCACTAAACAAAGAATTCCTGCTGAGAGAGGAAGAATTATCCTTCCTCAAGGATGTCCCATAATTGGTATTCCAATAAAAAGTGGAAGCCATGAAAACACATATATATAAAAACAACAAAAATAGACTTAGCAGAATATATATATGCATACACACAGACACTAACTCACATATATATTTGAGAGCGAGGGAAATCGAAGTAATTGGAGGGAGAGAATTTTTGAGGGACTCGGGGAGGAAAAAGAAGGGAAAGCACTATAACTATATTTTATTTTAAAATATATGAAATTTAGAAAATATTAATCATGAATAAATGACTTCATTATTAACACACAAATTTAAAAAAATAAGATTAAACCAAATTTAAATCCATTGAACAGCATGAAATAATTAAATGAGAGATTAATAATATACAAACAAAGAAAACAGTATAAAAACCCCAGTATTTTATCACTGGTTCCTTGAGAAGCTAACCTATATTAATATACTTTGGCTTAACTAATAAAAAAAAGAATTAAATAACTAAAATTAATAGGATAATAACCAAAAAGTATAACAGAACAATTAATGAAAAAATAGTTCATGAATTTGTTTTTTAAAATTGATTTTTATTGAGCTCTACATTTTTCTCTGCACCACTCCCTGTCACCCCACTTCTACACTCCCCCAAGGTCCCCATGCTCCCAATTTACTCAGGAGACCTTGGTTTTTTTTTTATTACTTCCTCTGTAGATGAGATCTATGTAAGTCTCTCTTAGTGTCCTCATTGTTGTCTAAATTCTCTGGGATTGTGGTTTGTAGGCTAGTTTTTTTTTTTTTTTGCTTTATGTTTAAAAACCACCTATAAGTGAGTACATGTGAAAATTGTCTTTCTGTGTCTGGGTTACCTCACTCAAAATAATGTTCTCTAGCTCCATGCATTTGCCTGAAAAATTCAAGTTGTCATTATTTTTTTCTGCTGTGTAGTACTCCATTGTGTAAATGTACCACATTTTCCTTATCCGTTCTTCAGTCAAGGGGCATTTAGGTTGTTTCCAGGTTCTGGCTATGACAAACAATGCTGCTATGAACATAGTTGAGCACATGTCCTTATGGCACGATTTAGCATCCTTTGGATATATACCTAAAAGTGTTATTACTGGGTCTTGAGGAAGGTTGTTTCCTAAATTTCTGAAAATTGCCACACTGACATCCAAAGGGGAGTTACCAGCTTACATTCCCAACAGCAGTGCAGAAGTGTTCCCTTTACCCCACAACCTCTCCAGCATAAGTTGTCATCAGTGTTTTTGATCTTGGCCATTCTTACAGGTATAAGATGGAATCTCAGAGTTGTTTTGATTTGCAATTCTCTGATGACTAAGGATGTTGAATATTTCCTCAAGTGTCTTTCAGCCATTTTAGATTCCTCTGTTGAGAGTTCTCTGTTTAGGTCTGTACTCCATTTTTTTATATTGGATTATTTGTTCTTTTGATGACCACTTTCTTGAGTTCTTTGTATATTTTGGAGGTCAGGCCTCTGTCTGATGCAGGGTTAGTGAAGATCTTTTCCCATTGTGTAGGCTGTCATTTTGTCTTGTTGACCATATCCTTTGCTTTACAGAAGCTTTTCAGTTTCAGGAGTTCCCATTTATTAATTGTTTCTCTCAGTGTCTGTGCTTGCTGAGGTTATATTTAGGAAATAGTCTCCTGTGCCAATGCATTCAAGTGTACTTCCCACTTTCTCTTCTATAAGGTTCAGTGTGGCTGGCTTTATGTTAAGGTTTGATCCATTTGGACTTGAGTTTTGTGCATGGTGATAGATATGGATTTATTTTCATTCTTCTACATGTTGATATCCAGTTATGCCAGCACCATTTGTGAAATATGCTTTCTTTTTTCTATTTGATATTTTTTGCTTTTTTTTCTGTCAAAAATCAGTTGTTCAAAAGTGTGTGGATTAATATTCAGATCTTTTATTAGGTTCCATTGGCTAACTCATACATATTAATTTAACCCATTCCTACTAATTTGTATATCACCACAAAGTTGTGGCCTACTAGAAAATTTCAGCATGTCAATCTCCAGTGGTTGCTCCACGATGTTTCCCTCTCTGCCTTCCTTCTCCCAGCATTCAGTAGAGTTTTCCTCACCTACCTAAGTTTTGCCATGTCAATAGGCCAAGGCAGTTTATTTATTTTTTAATGGTAATCACAGCATACAGATGGAAATCCTACATCACCTCCCTTTTCTGTTTAAATAAAAAGGAAGGTTTTAATTTTAACATAGTAAAATTACATATAACAAAACAGGTATCAAACAAGAATTACAGTTATATTTATATCTATTTTATCTTTTGTCATAAATTAAGGAAAACAATAACTATAATTATAAATTCCTCAACTCCATCAAAGACTCCAGAAGGATATAATATTGCTTAAATAAACAGGAAGTGCATTTTTAAGCAACTTCCAAATCTCTAGAACTGACAGAGGCATTTCACTGCCTGGACAGTCACCCAAAGTTCTTCTGTACCATTGGGGCATCCATCTTCAGCCTACTGGCCCATAGTATCCAGCAAACTTTCCATGAAACAGAAAATTTCAAAGATTATTTAGCCTGTATTTGCAGTTTGTCAGTCACTTCTTCTGTGTACTGCAGAATGTCTGGCAGACTCTTTCATGCATCAGGAACCCTGTGAATCATCTCACCTTTAGGCAAGTTCAGCAGTCATTTTTCGGTGGGTTCTGCATGTCCAGTTTTTACAGCACACCATGAAGCAGTCCAGGCAAGAACAGTTTCTTGCCCAAATGGCTAACCAACTCCATCAAAAGCCTCTTCAATGCCCATCTTCCTCTTGAAGTAGCTTGTGCTACCAGGAGCAGATGTGTCTCATTGGCATGAAAAGTCCTAAGTTATTAAAACATTTTAAATGCCATATTCTGAAGGTCTCTGAAAGATTTGAAGAATACCTATCTAATTGAAATATATCTCTATAAATCTAGAAAATCTAACATGACTACAAGCTTGACTATTGTAGATGATTATCTATTAACTTATATTTCTTAATTATACATCACATTTTTAAAGTGAACTACACAAACACAATACCTTAATCAAGATCAGGAATACATATACATATAACATAATTAACCTTAAGTTTGTATCAATAAACTGAGATCCATACCAATGCAAAGTATTCATATCTGTATCATATCCCCCTTTAAATGAAAACAAACATTTATAGACAATATTTGGGAACATAGTTTTGTTCATACTGCTCCCTGCTGTTTGGGGTGCTGTTAATCAGGTCTTTTATGGTATATTCTATGTGCTAGGTTCATCTCAGTCAGCAGTTGTAGTGAAGTAAATTTTTAAGGGATGTTCAAGGCAACCTTTTAGGGTGTCTTATTCCATCAAACCACACCAGTCTTAAGCAATACACAGATTCTCATCCTCTGTGGAAACAAGAGAAGAACTTCTTTTCCAAAGCAACATATCCTTAGACCCATGTTTGGAAGTCAGGATACCTTTATAATATACACGCTGGTTTAGCTTAGTAGCCTATGCAATGAAATGTCTCTCTGTACTTAGCTTCTTCACAGTCAAAAAACAAAGAAAACACAATAATATACATAACCAGACTTTCTGTGAATTTTCCATCTTTACATGGCTTATTCTTTGTTTGCTCCTTTTAATCTATTACTGTCTGTACTCTGCTCCTTTAAAGACTTTACCTTTTTTTAACTATTTACTTCTTTTTATAACTGTCTATATTCTTTTTCTTCTCTGTCCCAAGCTTACATACATTTATCCAACACCGTGATCCATTTATAGGTTGATTTTATCGGGATTTGCCTTTATTGCATATCTGTAATTACTTTCTAGCCAGAAGTGCTTCTTAAAATGCTAAGCACTTAAGAATCTAAGCTGTGATATTACGAGGATACATATGGTGCTGCCTGCTTGCCATGCCCATTCCAACATTGTGGAGCTGCTCACACCTCTGAGAGCCACACACACAGCTCCACTTTCAGGCACACAGCTAGTCCATGTGGCCATTAAGCAAGCTGCAGCAGTCTGCTCACAAAAACCATTCAAATGCTCTGTAACTGAACCTCCTGCCTAAAAGAGTCAGAATTCATGCGGGCAGTGTGACCCAGAAAGCTGGCATTTCAAAATGGAATGTTTTTTTCTTGCTATGACTGAATCAGTAAAACCTCTCTTAAATGAGCTGCTGTATGTCACCAGCAAACAGCATGAGGCTATGTTAAAACTCTGTATTTTGTGTCTAGAATTCCTTTACAAACTCTCTCGGGTTTTTAAGTGGATTTAATTTGGCCACGTGGTTACCAATTTGTATCAAGAAGACATTTGTTCATTCTGGCCACCCAGAACCAAAATAACCACACAGAAACTATATTAATTAAATCACTGCTTACTTGCCCGATAGCTCTACCTTCTTATCGGCTAACTATTACATATTAATCTAACCTATTTCTATTAATATGTATATCACCACAAGGTCATGGCCTACTAGCAAAGTTTCAGCACATTTATCTCTGGTGGCAGCTCCATGGCATCTCCCTCTCCACCTTCCTTCTCCTAGCATTCAGTACAGTTTTCCCCACCTACCTAAGTTCTACCCTGTCAACAGGCCAAGGCAGTTTATTTATTTATTAATGGTAATCACAGCATATGGAGGGAAATCCCACATCACAGACCTGAAGTAATCACACAGAAATTCTATTATACAACAGTGCTTGGCCTATTAGCTCTCACCTTTTATTGGCTAGCACTTTTATCTTAAATTAACCAATTTCTATTAATCTGTGTATTACCAGGTAGTTGTGGCCTACAGGTAAGGTTCTGTCCAACAACCAGCATCTGTCTCCTGTAGTGACTACATGGCTTCTCTCTGACTCCACCTACTTTCCTCCTCTATTTGTTTGGAAATTTTATCCTGCCCTATTCTGCACTACAATAGGCCCAAAGCAGCTTCTTTATTAACCAATGGTATTCATGGCATACAGAGGGGAATCCCATCACTACTTAATACTGCATGACCAAATAAAAGGCTTATTCCTGGAGGAACACTGTTTTTCTCACTCATCATCCTTTACATACCTGTCATTCTTTGTCCAGTGGTATAGCCCTACAAGTTTCTCTGCTTCCTATTTAGCATGTCTATTGGTTTTGTCCTTATTCAGGTCTTACCTACATAGTCATAGTATTGAAGTGGCACTTACCAGAAGACTCTTCCTCAATGATGCTGCTATCCTTAATCACAGCTGATTCTTCAGTCAGTCTTGACCAGTCCAATGGTTCCAGCAAGGCAGAGAATTCATGTTAATGCTTTTGTTTGTTTCTTTGTTTTTATTCAAGGTATAAAAGGGGATGATCAATGAGTTCTCAAACTTCTCTCCGAACTTTGCAAGTCATGCATCCCAATTACCTACATAACTAGTCACTGAGCTCTGAGAATTCAGCAGTTTTTTCAGTTCAAAGTTCAAATGCCACCACAATTCTCAACAAAATACATGGTTATGCCTGTCAATGAAATATTGCATAATTTTTATTCCCAGTTTCATCTGCAATTTAAATCATTGTGACTAAATACCAGAATCTATAAGCGACTTAGAGAGGAAAGGTATTTCACGTCTATTTTCACATCATAGTCTACCATCAAAGGCATTCAGGACTGGAACTCAAGCAATGCAAGAACCTGGAGGCAGGAACAAATGCAAAATGGAGTGATACTTAATTGCTTGAGTCTTCTGACTTTCCCAACTTATTCTTTAATGCATCCTAGGACCACTTGACTAGGTCCTATCTTCCCACATCCTGCAGACTTGGCTAGTCCTATGGAAGTATTTTCTTTATCAAGATTCTTTCTTCCCAGACAACCCTTGCTATTGTCAATTTGCCATAAAAGCTAACCATTATAGATTGGTTCTTGGATTTGTATGTTAAGTAAACATAACTATCCCTCATGAATCCATGATATTTGAACCTCCTGTCCATACTTTTGTAATTATCTAGTATTTGAAATGGCTTCAAATAAGATCTTGCATTTTATCTTCCTCTGTGATAAATGATATCCATGTGATTTCAGCTATTATAGCTGGCTTTAGAATATAATTTTCAGATTAAGGCAAATTGGAGAAGTTGACGAAAGAAAATTCAAACAAAATGTGTGTAAAGCATCCTGGGGTGATTCAACATCATCTACCTACCCTCAAATGGTGAAATAACTATAGACTAAAGTTAGGCTTTATCCAAGTATAACTTGCTCTACTCAGGAGCATGTGTTGTAGCTCCTTACAGAGTATAGGTAGGGTATTATGTAGAAGATCAGAGACTGCTCGAATCATGCTTCATCTCTACAAGCTCAAAAGAACTCACAATCGCCACATTTTTGGAGTGTTTTGCAGCTTTTGTAGGGAGCTGGATAGGTTGTATAAATCATTTGCAGTTCGACTGCTCAGAGTACTATCCTGGGCAGTTAGTTGTTAATTCCTCTAAAGCTTGAGATGGCCCGTCCGAAATCTTTCAAGCTTCAGATTTCTGAGATATGTGACATGTGTTTACCTCCTGAGACTCATTTTTTAAAACCACTTTAGCTCATGACATTGATAGGCCTTAAAATTACATTGAAATAAGTTCAAATTGTGATAGGGAGGGATGGGAGAGAAAAGGAACATAGCAGGATGTTAAAGACGGTAAAATATTGGAGGTACCAGAGGTGATATATGAGTAAAGCCAAAAGAGAATCTTTCAAATATAACTTTTGAAAATGCCATCATAATGTTTAATACCTTGAAACTGGTATTAAAAATGAAAAAAAAACAATAATAGAAAATGCATATACTAAGTCAAAAATATACTGATAGTCTTCAGGGAAAAAAGTTAGACTTTTCTCTTTGTTTCTCTTAATAGTAATCACTATTAAGAATCTCTTATCCATAGTTACAAGTTTATCTCAATTGAAAACTACATCTAATCATGCTAATAAAATTGAAGAGTCAAGACATTTGATTCTGTTAGTATAAAGATTAAGCTTAGCCAATTATTTCATTTTGAACAGGGAAACTTTTCTGTTGAGTTCCTCTATCTATATCAAACAAATAAAAAACAAATGAACAAAAGAACCCCACCAGTTTCTTTCACAATATATGTTTATTAAGGTTTTTTAAAAATATATTTTATTGAATTTATTTATTATAAGTGTGTGTGCACATATCTTACAGGGCACATGTTGAGGTCAGAGATGATTTGAGGGAACCAGTTCACACCCTGACCCCTGCAGGTCCCAGAGCCTGAATTTACATCATTAGGGTTGTTGGCAAGTGCTATAACTCACTGAGACATCTTGGAAGCCCATTTGGTAGAGTTTCTACAAGTGACTTTGAGCACTGTCTTTGTTGGGCATGATTATATATTATAGAATATTTTTTATAACAGAACCACAGTTTTTTATAGGTAACTGGAGAACTATGAAGTGACCACAGCATGAGTTTACTATGTGTAACAAATAGTTATAACTAAAATACATATGGCTGTGTTCAACACCATCTCCCCAATTTTGCAGTTAATTCTGATAATTTCATGGGAAAATAAATAATAAACTCAAGAAAATTACTTTGGATTTAATCCTGTTTTGAGGAACCTAATAAACAGTCCTCTTCAAATAAACAATATACCTGGTAATGGTAAATAGTCCACTTTTGACATTCAAACTCTAGAAAGAAACCTATAACAAATCATGATCTCTAGGTTCTTTGGCAAGCACATCAATATCCTGTGGGCTCACTAGACAACTCTTGGCTACAATCTGAATGTTGGTTTTTATGGTGTATTTATATCTTCTAGATACTGTCTCTGTACACTTCTGAGACATTTGAGTATGTTATTACTTTCAAACAGAGGTTGGCAGAAGAAATACTTTCATACATTGTGTGATAGAATCCTGAATGTAATAAAAATATTTCCTTACAAATGTTGAAGTAGAAAAAGGAGACATAACTATGGAATAAATTTAAGTGATACAGCCAGTATTTATTAAAAGTATTTGATGATTTTGCCCACAATAACCACCCACTTAATAGTCCAGGAGTTGATTTGCATCATGTATCTACATAGAACTAAATAGCATTTCCTTCTGGTTTTGTTTGAACAAGTAAGGAAACATGCTGAAGGATTTAGTTGCCTGTTCAGATTCTTGGAACTGAACTGGTGGCCTCCTATAAGAGCAAACTCTTATTTGCTGAGTAATTTCTTCAGATATTTTTATATTGGTATAGCTTAGCAGCCCCCAGATTCAAATGTCTCTCTGCAGTCAAAAAATTCAAAGAAAACACAATAATATACATAATCTAGACTCTCTGTGTATATTCCATCTTTACTTGACTTATTGTTCTCTACTCCATTAATCTATGACTGTCTGTCTGTACTCTATTATATTACTTTTACTGTCTCCTTAAAGACTTTATTTTATTTTTAAAATTACTTTTTAAAAACTATCTATACACTTTTTCTTCTGTCTCCCAAGCCTACATATGTTTGTCTAACACTGTGAAACATTCAGAGGTCTTTTTCATCTGAATCTGTCTTTATTGCACATATGTAATCATTTTCTGACAAGGAGCACTTTTTAAAAAATGCTAAGTGGCTGTGCCTAGGTCCAACTCCGTAGCCCTGTCTGTTTGTTCCACGCAGTTCAACCTGACATAGACATGTTCCCCACCTCTGTGAGCCATGCTTACTGTTCTAGCTCCAGGGATGCAGCAGGTCTAGGTTGCCATTAAGCAATTTGTACCATGCTGTTCACAGACCCCATTTAAGTGTAGGACCTAACAAAGTCATGTAATATTTCTTTCACTAACACTGAGTCAGGAAGACTTTTCTTTTCTGTTCTTTTTTTAGTATTTTAAAATTTATTTATTTATTTTTCTCTCCTACAATACATCCCAACTGCAGCCTCCCCCCCAACCCCTCCACCCAGCCACCCCCCAGATCCATTGCTCCTCTGTTTCCCTTCCAAAAAGAGAGGCCTCAACCAAGCAAAACAAGATGAAGTAAGACTAGGCACAGACTTTCATAGCAAGGCTGGACGAAGAACACAGTAAGAGGAAAAGGGTCCCATGAATAGGAAAAAGAGTCAGAGACACTCCCATTCCCATTGTTAGGAGTCCAACAAAAATCCCCAAGCTAAAGAACCATAACATGTACACAGAGGGTCTGGTATAGACGCATGCAAGCTCATGATTCCTGCTTTAGTCTCTGTGAGTTCTCGTTTTCTTAAAGAAACTGTGCCTCTGCTTGCTGGCAGCAAACAGAGTCTAGCTGAAAAAATGTGGCTACCAAGAAACTGTGCTAAATTTTGCTCTTTTGTGTCTAGGATTCCTTCCCAAGCTCTCTCAGTTTTTAAGTGGATGAAGTTGCCCTATATCAGTGTGCCATTTGTAGGCAGAGACTCTTTGTTCATTTCCCGACTGATCAGACCCAAATAATCACACAAGAGCTATATTAATTACAACACTGTTCAGCCAATAGCTTAAGAATATTTCTAGCTAGCTCTTACATCTTGAAATTAACCTATTTCTATTAATATGTATATCACCATGAGGCTGTGTCCTACCATTAAGGTTCTAGCATGTGCTTCTCCTTTTGTAGTTACATGGCATCTCTCTGGTGTCCTTCTCCTTTTGTAGCTACATGGCATCTCTCTGACTCTACTTACTCTCTCTTTATATCTCTGTTCAGATTTCCCACCTGGCTTTATTCTGCCCTGCCATAGTCCGAAGCACTTTTATTCATCAACCAATAAAGCAACACATATACAGAAGGACATCCTACATCAAATACATAAAATCTATTTAGTTCATTTAGTGCTGCTTATATATACATATGTTTGGGATGGATCACTTGAGGTTGGATAACCTTTTAGAGGCCTTGTCCCTGGGGAGAACTGATACTCCCTTTCTCAACAACCATTGAGTGCCTTCATCTAGGAGTGGGATCTTGAATGCAGGTTCTCCCATAAAATATACAAGTACTAAGTCAGATCAGTGATGTTGCCTTCACCGATCACCAGTCAGGTCACTTCACCTGTATTATTTTCAAATTTTATTGTTCAAAGATAAAATGTAATACAATAATTCAATTGATATTACATCCATATGTATACATGTATATATTTCTAAATATGTAAGTACAATGTACTCAGTCCATATAATGTCAGTTTTAGGCATGTTTTTATTTTCAGGGATGACCGTTTGCTACTAGATGACCAATTGGTGTGATTTTACCCAAGGAAGAGAATTTATCTTGAGTTTAGCATTCATTATTTGGCCCATAGTTCATTGTCTAGGGATTGAGGTCTCATGAGCTTTCCTTCTTCCACGTTATTATTTCTGTTGGCATCAATATATCACTTCAATAGTTGTATATTTTCATAACATAAAAATTCCTCATATTTATTTCAGCTACAGTCTCATTTCTTTTTCTCCCTCTTTGGCATAACCATTTATGGGGACACCCATAGCTGATTCCACTGTTGTATTTTTTCTAAGGGCAATCCCATCAGGTTTTGATTAAACCCATTATCAGGCAGGTTTGCTGCTGCCTGAACCAAGCTTTATCTGGTCTGTATTTCCTGATTCATTTAACTGACATCTGCTGCTTGACAGCTTGGAAAACATTGACAATCTATCTACCAAGTAAACAGTGACATCAGTTGTATTATACCTGGGAGGATTTTCTGAAAATTTCATGGGCTCTAAGTCCAAAACCAAGACTTTGAGTGGTACTCAATGTGAGTATTCTGGCATCTGTACTAGCCTGCCCTTAGAGTCTTGAATGGATACATCCTCAGCTGTAGCCACTAAGAGTGCTTCCTGTGTACATTCACTAAGTTTCCCTTAAAAGGTAGACTTTGGACACCTGCCCCTTTTCTCTCCTCTTTTCATCCTTCCCCTTCCTCCTCCCTTACATCTTCTCTTCCTTTAATTTATCTTCTGCCACTCCTGTCCTGAAAGGCTAGTCTCTCCTCTCCCTTTCCCCCTTTTCCATTCCTTTTCCCCAGTAAAAAAACAAAACAAAACAACCCTCCACATGAGCTCTGTTGCATAGTGCCTTTCTCTCTTGCATCTCTTTTCAAATTATAACACTCAACTCTTGAGTTTGCCTGTCTTTCTCTTCAGAAAAGGGCAGACCTCCCATGGATATTGACCAGCTATGGTATATCATGTTGAGTGAGACTAGGTACCTTCTTTTCTAATAAGGCTGAAGAAGGTAGTCCTGTAGTGGCCAAGTGAGTCAGAGAAAGCTCCTGTTAAGAGTCCCACAAGAAGACTAAGTTATACAACTCTCACATATATGCAGAGGACTGGTATGGGAAGTCCTTCTGTATATGTGTCACTTTTATTCGTTAATGAACAAAGACGCTGTTTCAGCTAGTGGTTTAGCAGAATAGAACTAGCTGGGGAAAACTAAATTGAACGTTGGGAGAAAGAAATTGGAGTTAGCGAGATGCCCAGTAGCTGCTAGAAGGGAATGACATGAACTGCCAGCCAGAACCTTGCTGGTAGGCCACGACCTTCATAGTAAAAGATAAAATAATGGAAATGAGCTAATTGTAGATGTAAAAGCTAGCTAGAAATACACTTAAGCCATTGGCCAAATAGTATTGCAAATAACATAGTTTCTGTGTGATTATTTCTGAAACCTGGATGGCTGTAAAAAGAACAAGAAGCCTCCTACAAAAGATTGGCACACCATTTAATTTGATGGTAGCTGTCGGCTTGCTGTATATTGCTTTTATTATATTTAGATATGAACCTTGTATCCCTAATCTCTCCAAGACCTTTATCATAAAGGGGTATTGAATTTTGTCAAATGCTTTTTCAGCATCTAATGATATTATCATATGGTTTTTTCTTTCAGTTTATTAATATGATGGATTACATGGATAGATTTCCGTATGTTGAACCAGCCCTGCATCTCATGGATGAAGCCTACTTCATCATAATGGATGATCTTTTTGATGTGTTCTTGGATTCTGTTTGCCAGTATTTTATTGAGAATTTTTGCATCGATGTTCATGAGTGAAATTGGTCTGTAATTCTCTTTCATGGTTGCGTCTTTGTGCGGTTTTGGTATCAGGGTAACTGTAGCTTCATAAAAAGAGTTTGGCAATGACCCTTCTGTTTCTATTATGTGA
>PVIU01021229.1:0-32088 GCA_004026605.1 Ondatra zibethicus | reverse complement strand
CTAGAGTTTTGGAAGTTGCTTACTTCTTGTTTACTTAGGTAATATTATCTCATTCTGGACTTTTTGATAGAGTTGGAGAACAGATAGTTATAATTATAGTTTTCCTTAGTTATGATAAAAGATAAAGTAGACATAAATATGGTAACTTTAATTCTTGCTTGATAACTGTTTTGTTATATGTAATTTTACTATGTTAAAATGAAAGCCTTTGTGTTTAAACAGTAAAAGGGGAATTGGTGTAGGAGATCCTTCTGTATATTTGTTGCTTTCATTGTTTGAATAAAGAGACTGCCTTGGCCTTTAAAAAAAAAAAAAAAGAAACCTGAGAAGCATCAGCTCCCAAAGAATTTTAGGGTAAGATATAGGAGAAAAAAATGGGGTTTCCAGGTATGTAGTGATATTTCATTTGTATTTTAATAAATAAAGCTTGCCTGAAGATCAGAGAGTAAAACAGCCACCCTGGCCGACCTTACAGACCAGGCAGTGGGGACACACACCTTTAATCCAGGGAGCCACACTAGTTTGCCATAGAAACCAGGCAGTAGTGGTGCATGCCTTAATCCCAGCCCCAGAGGTGAATAGAAAACAGGAGGAGACAGCTCTCACTCAGTCTCATTCTGAGATTCTGGAGGCAGGATCGCCATTTTGGACTGAGGTAGAGGTAACATTCAATGGCTGGCTGCTTTGCTTTTCTGACCTTCAGGTTGAACCCCATTATCTGTCCTGGGTTTTTATTAATCATGCTCCACAGGAATGATCATATCTGTACCATGCATGACTGACAAAATGACAATAAAACACCAAAAGAAGCACTAATATTATAAGAGTAAAGAGAGCATGCAGGCCAGCAGTATTCTGTGCTGTCCAGAAGTCCACTGATCATTGCCGAGTGAGTGTTTCCGCAGGCTTTTGCCTCATCTGGAGACCCATTGGACAAACAATCATATAATGGTCCAATACTAAGTCACACAACTCCCAATAATTACCACCAGTGTGTTATGCACATACAACAACAGCAACAACAATATAAAACAAAAACCTCATATGGAATTTTGCGTGCCTTTGGTAGAACACTAAGAAACTTTTGGTATCCACTAAAGGTAGACTTACTTCTGGCTGCCTTTCTCTCTGTTATGCCACTACTGTAATATATGGATATGTTATTTAACTTAAATTAAATGTCCTGTCCTTAGGTTTATAAATTAACCTCAAGTAAAAAGCATCTCAAGGTTTATAACTTTTGTGATAAACACGGCTGTGAAATGGACTACATGGGACTAAACAAAAATCAAAGCTACCCCAAAAGGAAATAAGAAATGCAAGGATTTTCAAAATTCTTAGGAAGTATCATCTTGTTATTTTTACATATGTAGACTAGAAAGACAACATGCTTGAACACCAAAAGTCCTAGATAGAACTTGACACGCAGCTCCTATTCTAAGAATTCCACCTTGTTCATTCAGCAAGAACCCCAAACTTGAGTATAGATCACACCCTAGGCTGTCTGGTAGTCTGTGTTCTTGAATATTATGATTTTATATAAGGATGTAACATTAGGGAGAACATTGAAAAAAATTAGTCCAACATTGTGAAGAGTCATAACAATAATATAGAACATAATTTAAAGCAGAAAATAAGTAGAGAAACTGAAACACAAAAAGTCTTAAGAGATTCTTGGAACCGTAAAAAGCTGTGTGACAAGGATAGAGAAAGACAGATCATTTGTTGCACTGCACTATGACAAGCCTTGTGGGAGTTTCTGGGGTGGGATTACATCTGTATTTTGTGTATGAAGGAGAATATAGATGCTATTTTTACTCAGATTTTTTTTACTGAAGTTGAATTAAGTGAGCTAATAATGAAAGGTTATCATCCAATCTTCAAATCACTTATTTTAAAAAAAAGCATTCAGTGACGATGGCAAAAAGCAACACAGGAAATAAGCAGTCATTTTTATACACACTGATACCTACATACAGGCAGACAGACACACACATGTGCACAGCCGCATACATCCCTGTCCCATATGTGTCTTATATATAATAGTTTATACACACATGTGCTTGTGCACACACATGCACACACATGTATCCCTGTCCCATATATGTGATATATAACATGTGAGCATATATACATGTGTGTATATGTACTTGTGCTCATGCACACACGACACAGCATTGTTCATGGTGCTCAGAGTTTTAGGGTTCAGGCAGGAAAGAACAAAAACAAGCAAAATTCTTGTTCCCATGAAGCTTATGTTGCACAGAGAACACGACTGTGGAGCTGATAATTATAAATAATCTTTTCATTATAGCCATAAGAGGGATGATGAAAGAGAGAATAGAAAGACATTAAAATCATATGGTAGAAACCTAATTTAGTAATTGATGGATGCAGTAGATTTAGACTTTGGAAACATATTTCCCCTATGATTTGAAGTGTCTGTGGAGAAGGGAGTGGAGAGGTGGGTGGGGAAGAAGAGAACAGCCGTCTAGTGGCTCAAAGCCAAGGAAAGAGGCGACTTTGTGTGCAATAGACTTCCTTTGCAGAGCCAAAGTTTAATGACATCAGTGTCTACACTTTGTATGACCTCTAAAAATACACTCAACTTATTAATAGAGAAAAGCAATGGCTGATGTAAAAACATTAATGACTAGTTGGTGCACATGGCTCTGAGACTGACAGACAACAGTTGGGTAATGGCTTTTCATATCCCATGCCGTGTGCTGCCAAGGAGACAGCACACAAACAGAGAGCCGTTGTTCACATCCATTTATTTTGCCTTCTTTCATTATTATTATTAACCAGAATGATGGCGATTGTGAACTGTCCTAGTTTTTATTTTTAACTTTTAGTTTTTACAAGGCCTACATATAAAGAGGACAGGCAAATCCCCTTGATGATTGGATCCCCTTCAATTACGGCAAAGATTTTCCTAGAACGGTGGTGCTACTGATTGCTCAGCTGCAATCTGTGTGCCAAACATGCTTAATGCTATCCTGTCATTCACAATCTGCTTAATGGTAAACAGGGGATTTATAGTCTGTCAAATTTAATGACCAGAAGAACCAATAAAATATGACAGGAAAGACTTCCCACTCTTTAGAAATGCAGTGTTTCCATCTGCACAAATGATAGCATGCTGGAAAATCCCTGTGGTTGAAGGAAGAATAAAAACACAATTATATACTTCTGCACAAGAAAAGAAATGTGCATGACATCCAGGCACAGAAGGACTGCCACGGGTTAGGAAATCATTATTCAAGTATCTCCTGTTTTGTAAGATTAAGGTATCAAAATGAAAAATTTATGTTTCTAATCGGGAATGAAAATTTGTATGGCCAATTTTAGCTCCCAGGACAATATAAAATCCTCCCATTGAAGAGCCCACTTCTTTCCTAGACTTTGAATCCCAGAAAATTATACTGCCTTGGCAAGATCAACAGTGGCGGCATATAGAAGACAGCAATGCATCCACATAGCATTCTTTCCTTTCCTTCATTCCCAACATGCATAATTATACAAAACTCATACACGTTCACACCACAATACATACATGTTGTATACAAAATAAACATTCACACATGCAGCATCACATATAAACACAACACATAAATACAATACATACATAGAAAACGCAATCTGCAACACACCCACAAAACACATTCACACACATAGCTTATACATACAATATACACAGCACACACACACACACGCACTCACACACACAGACACAGAAATTACAAACACATGCACTGATATTGATGTTATTAGCCTCACAATGTTTCCCATTTTGACCTTCTGATTGAGTCATTATGTAGTGGTTTTCAAAATATATATCCCAATTACTTGGGAATGACTGGCTAAATCTCCATTATCCAATTACAATGATTCTTTGGTCATGTTTGGGTCTAACATCTGATTTTTTTTGTTGCTTAATCATTATATTTTTGAAGATCCTGATGATTTTGATGTTGACAGTGTAATGCCATACTTTGAGAAGTTTTGTATACATCCTGCAGTTAATTAAGTGTTAGGTTGTTATCGACAGTTGCAAGTTGGCTTATGTCCTGGTTTTTCCAAATGCCAGCTTGAGTAGATCATTACCTGTCACATGAGGACATTGTGAAAATAATTTTATAATGGTCCCTGACATTTATTGGAGATCCTTAAGAGCTGGTTAGTGCTGTTTTGCTAGCTTTTGTTGTTTTAGCTTCTGTAATTGTTAACCACAACCTCAAATTAGCTTAAGAAACAAAGAGGGGATATTTTGTAAGAAATCAGTTGTACCCATGGGACTCATCACTTGGAAATATAGTAAGTGTCATTGACGAAGTCCTGGAAGCGAGAGCTGAAACTAGACCACAGAGAACCCTGCCTCTATCTTTCATGGAAACCGCAAACTTCATCTCTGTGTGCTTGCTTCATTCTACCCCCTCTGCCTTTGTCTTCCTCACAACAGGATGGCTTGTAGTCCAGACTCCCCCAGCCTCCAAATTCAAATCAATCCTTGCTGTAAGATCAGCCTCCATTTTCATATTCATGAAAGAAAAACGGATCCAGCTTAGGCTTTGGTTCAACAGCTGTGGCATAGTATTTGGAGTCTGGAGTGCAAAAACAACTTCCAGAAGCCTCCCACATGCTTAAGGGAAGTTCAAAAGCAAAAGGAGGCCACCACAATGGCTCCTAGTATTACTGATCTAGAAGGCTGGCCCATGACTTCTATAGAATGTATTATCAGTGTGAGTCTTACTCAAAGAATTTTCAGATATAGATTCCTGCTCTGTATATTGTCCAGATTTCTTAAACTTAATACAATATGTGATATAACTGGGTGAAATATAAGCTGCCAGTCTTTAAGGGAATTATTAAGAGAATAGATTTATTATCAATAGGGATTTTCCCTGTCCTGCGCTGTATGTAATTAATTTTTCTTGACTATTAATATCATTTGTTTCTTTTAAAGAAATGAGGGAACATATGGCATCTGCACTGATGTTTTGTTCTCAGTGAAACACACACTTAAAAATATGTAGACTGTGCAGACCTTTACAAAAGAGAGTGGGAACTCTGACATCTGTGGGAAATCCATTTCTGAATTCTTGCTCCTTGTGCATCCCTTGTATTATGCTAAAGAGGAAAAATTGCTCCATCATTATTCTGCTTAGCTCTGTCTACTAACTGGATTTGGTTTATTTATGGTGCACAGAAAATTTGTGGTTAAGCACATTTATTGAGTTTTAGCAGTGACTGAAAGCTACATCCTCAGTGGCTCATCAGTTCTTGCAATAACACAGACTGATGTTTGAACTTCAGATTTGGAAGGGAATCAGGCTACAGTGCTCATAGAAAAAGGCCAATTCACTCTGGTCAGTCTGAATTCACACACTTCTCTTCAGAGTAATCATTCTCTAGGGAAAGACCAGACTATTTAACATTTTATAGACTTCTATTATTTATTTTTTTGTTTAAAATAGGCTTTCATATTTTAAAGATCTGTATGAGCTTCACATAGATGTATATTTAAAATATACATAAATACATGCATTTATATATTTATATATTCTATAAATATATAAATTTATGTATTTAATATTAATATTTAATTTAATATTAATATTAATAGAGATATATAATACATGACACAAAACCAAAACTTGTCAAAATAATTGCTATTAATGGGAAAATGATTAGAGAAAATTGCAGACATCTATGAAGGTTTGGATGCTAAGAAGACATAGTGGGATAATGTTGCTTATGTTATTCATGAATCCTTTTAAATGCAGCAGGTACAGATGTAATTTCTAAGTAGCATTTATATTTCATAGTTTTTAACATAGCTTCTATTTTTAATCACATTGGAAATGTGGAAAAATTATAAAAAAAGGAAATCTAATACATTTATGGTGACTTTTAAGCTATTGCATTCTTCTCCTTAATGCAAACATGGTCAACACTGTCAATGCATCTTAAATCTTTTTATTTTTTTCTGTTTATTGATGAAAGAAGTATATTACAATGGTTTATTGCTCATATGCAATAATGAATAATTTTTCACTAATATTGCTGAAGATGGATTACCATGTATTTCACACTGTTATTTCTAGGCAGGGAATCTTTGATATGGGCTGCTGGCTCTAATTTTAGTTTCAGTGAAAGGAAAAACTGGTGGAAAGATTTAATTATGGAGTGGAGAGGCAGGCTAATAAAGAAGATGGGAGCAAAGGATAAATTAACAGTAAGAATATCTGTAAAATTAGTAAGGAATAAAATTATTATGCTTTTAAGTTTTATAGAACTTGTACATAAATTTATATGGATACGTATATAGTGTGGTGGTTTGAAAGGAAATGGTCCCCAGAGGGAGCGAGACTATTGGGATGTGTGGTGAATTTAGAGGTGGGCGTTGAGGTCTCCTTTGCTCAAGCTTCCCTCGATGTGACTGTCAGTCAACTTCCTATAGCTCGCAATATGTTGAACTCTCAACTCCAGCACCATGTCTGCCTGCATTGCCACCATGTTCCAAAACATGATGATAATGGACTGAAGCTCTGAAAGTATAAGCAACACCCCCCCCCCCAGTTAAAGGTTTTCCTTCTGTGAGTAGCCATGGTGTCTCTTCATAGCAATACAAACCCAAACTGAAACATATAGTTTAGATACAGTTTTCCAAGATGGGCTGGCAATGCTCCACACAAGAACCATAGAATACCTAATGAAACCCCCAATATCAGAGATCTGTAATATCCTCAAGATTTATTGGTTAGGGTTATCTAAGAGACTCCCAAAATATTACAAGCTATAGTTGGTGCCCTTTCTGCCTCCCAGATGTTGAAGGTAAGTCCCCATTATTGAATACACCACATACTTTGGACATAGGACCGAGAGGCTCCAAGCTAGACCTGGCCTGAAAGCCTCTTCCCTGAGGACTAGCTATCATAGTATCAGATGATGTCACAGAAGCATCAAAGGGATGGAAACAGCCAGGAGTTCTATCTAGTTATGATGCCTAAGAACTACAGCAATGATGGCACAATAGTGGCACACATATCTGGGTTGTCACTAACTTAAGTTCTGCTTGACAAGAGAGAAATCTTGCTTATTCTGGAAACCTATCCAGCTGCTTGTGGGTTAGTAAAGCCGTGGATCTGGGAGGAAAACATAGAACTGCCAGTAACTATTTATCCTAATATCCACAGATATGTGTAGCTCTCATCTCTCATCAAAGAAACTTCTCTTGGCAACAGACAGAGACCTTTACAACAAACAAGTAATTCACATGTACAGAACAAGCAATTGTATGGTGCCCAAACCCAATAGATAGATACATCTACAGCACAACTCATGTACGCAGGGCTCTGGAGCATAGCAGAAAAGTGAACAAAAATATTAAAAGAGTCACAGGAATGGGAAATCTGCTATGATACTGCTTCTCTAGAACTTCAGCTAAGTTATACCCAAGAAGTCTCAACACGATGACTGCCAAAAGAAGACTTGAACAAAGGAAACAGTAATAGTAATGCTAATGTGGAAGGGGAAATCTCACAGGCTCCCCAATCCTGGACAAAGACTTACAGGTAACTAAGAAATTACCTGTAATTTCTCCTGCATTAAGGCAGGAGAAATAGTCTTGCTGGGGAAAGAAGTCCCGAACTGGTTATCCGATACCAAATGGTCAGCCTGAAATCATAGACATACAAGTAGCATTATACAGGCTGGGAAGATTGTATTTGTGATTTTTATAAATACACATGCAGAAATGTATCCACACGTGCATGTGTGCGCGCACACATACACGATTAAGGAAAAAGAGGTCCTGAAATAGAGATCATGGGAGTATATGGGAGAGGTTGCAGGGAGGAAGTGAAAGTTGGGCGGTGTAATGATATTTTAATTTTTACTAGGAAGGAACTATACCGAAAGACATTTAGAAATTTTGTACTCTGATAATAACACAAATGAAAAGAGGCTGTGAAGTGAATAAAATCCCCAAATACAAGATTGGGAAATGCTGAAGTCTCTGAAGACTTAATACAGTGTTCCGGATCAGAGGTCTGCCAGGCTAAGTGAGATGAGAGGAAAAAATTTTAGAGCAACATACATACACACATGCATGTACATAACATGTTGTTCATGCCCTCCATAAATAATTCCAATTTCCCTCATGATTCAAAACAGTTTGACCTTTCAGCAATTCACAGCAATTCTGAGGATAAGCATAAGCTATTTCCCTCCTTTTTTTTTCACTTTTTTTCCCATCTTCTTCATTGAAAACAAGTGACAGACATCTTGCAAACTCCATTTGAAATTTTTGGTCGACCTTTGTTGCTCTCCCTTTAAGACCAGTGCTATGTACGGGAACTTGGAGATGTGAGGAGTTGGCAAAATGTCCTTCTAAAATAAATCTCATGAAACAAATGCTCTAAAATAGCTAACTTTGACTTAGAATTCTTGGTTAAGCAATTTTGATGTGGTCCCTGTGTTATTTTGTGGTCACCGAACTTAATATACTGGAAAAGGCAACCTCAGAAGAACTCTGAGCTGAGCTGTCTCCCCACTACACACCCACTTTCCCTAAATTGGTTATTTTCTGTTTGGCTTCTGTTTAAAAATAGCTAAGTCATTTGTGGTAATGATTCTGGGACAACTATCATCACTTAAGAAAGCTCTTTTTATGCAGAGTTAGGAGAAAAAGTGAAAGTTCCACATAACAGTAAGTTTTAATATTGACATTAGTCTCTAAGTTAATTGAAGTCCAGTCTGTGTAATTTTTGTTTCTGTGTTTCTTGTGTTGTTATTTTTTTTCAGTGCTGAAAATCAAACCAAGTTACAGCTTCAGCCCAGAAGCCTTTTCTTTATTACATTCTTGAGTCTCCATCATGTTTAGCATGTAACTTAGTAATTAATAGAAGGGAATTCTAAGATAAGAATACATCACAAATAGGAAAAATTGAAGGCTTTTTTTAATCTTGTGGTTTGAATCAAATTTATTTTCCAACTATAGAGTTATTGAAGTTGTTCTTCATTTCATTTAAGGAACTTCCTAATTATTAGTTTCTAGTTATTCAGAACCATTAGATTATAGCCATTTTATAGAAACTGTACTTTCTGCTTCCCTATTTTCTCCCACTTCCTTTTTCCCTTTGTGTAAGACAAAGGAACAATCCATCACAACCATTTGTGTTATGTCTCACAATTATGGTTTTATTTGGAATGGACATTCCTGGTAAATAAAGATAACCTAAATGTCATCATTATTGATCTCTTATTCTTTTAATTAACAAGACAATTGATCTTTAATCTTTTTGTGAGCCTCTCATTAATGAAATCAATTTTGGCTGATGTGCTGGCTAGTCTTATGTCAACTTGGCACAAGCTAGAGTTATCTGAAAAAAGAGAACCTCAATTGAGAAAATGCTTCCATAAGATCCAGCTGAAAGCCAGGAAGTTGGTAGTGCATACCTTTAACCCCAGCACTCAGGAGGCAAAGACAGGCAGATCTTTTTGAGTTTGAGGCCAGCCTGGTCTACAAAGCAAGCTCCAGCATTCCAGAACAGGCTCCAATGCTACACAGACAAACTGTGGTGATGTTTTGTTTGTGCTATAACAAATAAATTTTGTCTGAAGATCAGAGTGGAGTTAGCTACACTAGTTGGCTACAGGTAGTGGTAGCACACACCTTTAATCCCAGCACTTGGGAGACAGAACAGACAAACCTTTGTGGGTTCAAGGTCACCCTGGCTACATGAGATTAGATCAGTCTAAAAAAGAAACAGAGTCAAGTGGTGGTGACTCACACCTTTAATCCCAGCACTAGGGGGGAGGAGACAGGAAGTGATATGGCTGGGCAGAGAGAGGTGGTAGGAGACAGGCACTCAGGATTCAGTCTGAGTACTTGTAGAGACAGGATACCCCATTTGGTCTGAGGATTTCATAGAGGTAAGAACTAATGGCTGGCTGCTCTGCTTCTCTGATCCTTCAGCTTTCACCCCCTAATATCTGACTCCAGGTTTTTACTATTGAGACCAATTAGAATTCATGCTACAAGAAACCTTGTCTTGAAAAAAGAAACAAACAAACAAAATCAAAAAATCCCATCCAGGTATAAAGCATTTTCTTTATTATTAGTGACTAGGGGAGGAGGGCACAGCCCATTGTGGGTGGTGCTATTCCTGGACTGGTGGTCCTGGATTCTATGAGAAAGCAGGCTGATATAAGTTATAAGAGTTAATACGAAGCCTGAGCTAATGGGCCAATCAGTTTACAACTAATGTAGGCTTCTGTGTGATTTCTTTGGGACTTAATGAATGTGAGAACTGGGCAAGACAGGAAACCCCGACAACAAATGGCACCCATGTGGACAACTACATCCACACAAAGCCTGAGAGAGCTTGAGAAGTAATTCTAGATGAAAAGAATAGGTTTAAGCATGGCTTATTGATAGCAGCATTTTCTCAGGTGGGCTCTGTTTGCTAGAGGCAAATGCATCTCATTTAAGAGAGGCTTCCTGACTCAGCTTTAGCTGTAAACCCTTGCAGCTCTTTTAAGAGGCCCTGCCATGAAACACTTAAATGGTATTGATGAAAAGCTGACAGCATGCTTTTTGGTTTTCAGCCATAGCAGGAAAAAGCCACACTGTTTTAAAATGTCGGCTTTCTGGGCCATCCTGCCAGCACAAACTCTGACTTTTTCAGGCAGGAGGTCCAGCTATGGAACATTTCAGTGTGGTTTGTGAGCAGACTACTGCAGCTTGCTTGGTGGCAGGGACCTTGAAATGCCATAGAGTTGTGGCAATAAACATGGCTACAGTTGGTACTTCTGCCATGAGGCTAGAATCTCAGAAAGCTAAGGAATGGGCTGGATCCAGCCTTCAAAGCCACAGCTTTAATCCTCTCCATATTGCTTAGCAAATTAAAGACTCACGTGGTCAAAAAAGAGAAATATACAGTAAGTAGAGATTCAAAGATGAAGAAAACCTCTAAATGTTTTACAGTGTGTTAAAAATATATGCAGGCTTGGGAGAGGGAATAGAAAAGGTTAAAGTCCTTTAAAAAAAAGTGAGAGTAGTTGGAAGACAGAGGCAGGCAGATCTCTGTGAGTCCAGGATGGCCAAAGATACACAGAGAACCTATCTCAAAAAGCCAAAAATTAAAAGTAAAAATAGAAAAATAGAGGTTAAAATAAAGCCACGTAAAGATGAAAAATACACAGAGAGTCTGGATATTGTATGTTATTATGTTCTCTTTGAATTGTTTGAATGCTGAGAAAGGAGCAACAGCTGCCAAAAGATATTTGTTTATAAATGGTGCTGAATTAATACAAGATAGGTATTTTGAAAATACCTTGACTTCAAAATTGAAGTCAAAAGGTATGTTACTTTGGAGAAGAGGATTTGCTTTTGTTTCCACAGGAAATGAGAGGCTGTGAACTCATTCTGACTTAAGAAAAATCAGATTTGATCAAGGAAGACCACCTGAGAAATCTCCGGTAGGAACAAATGGCCCAGATGTCTGAGTTCTACATCCAGAACAGATTCAAGATGCTGCCTGAGATGATCAAGCCTCACAGGATACTCCAGTCAGGATGTGATCATAATTCTAAATTTTCTTTAGGTCCCCATAAGATTATCAGTGCCCCCAACCAGAAGGAAGTAGCCTGGAAAACTATGCCCACATTCGCAAAAAATGGACTATGAATTTTTTTTGTTGTTGTTTAGAATGTTAGTTACAAGTTGTTATGGCTAATGGTCAGGAGGAAAGCTAAACAAAGGATATTAGATTCAGAGTTCTAGTTTTTTGTTTTTTTTTTTAAAAAGAGGGGAAAGTGGTGTGGGACAATGGTCTGTATTCTGTCAATTATATTTTAAATAAAAGCTGATTGGTTAATAGCTAGGCAGGAAGTATAGGTGGGACAACCAGGCAGGAAGTAGAGGCAGTACCACAAGAACAGGAGAATTCTTGGAAGAAGAAAGCTTATTCCACAGTCCTGGCCCAGCCACAGAAGA
Source organism: Ondatra zibethicus (assembly GCA_004026605.1). Lineage (NCBI taxonomy): Eukaryota > Metazoa > Chordata > Mammalia > Rodentia > Cricetidae > Ondatra > Ondatra zibethicus. Next base: position 20,084 of record PVIU01021229.1, on the reverse strand, counting down.
AGCAAGATGTGACTACCTTGCTGAATAAGGAACCGAGCCACATGGCTAGATAGATAAAAATAATGGGCTAATATAAGCTATAAGAGTTAATAAGAAGCCTGAGCTAATGGGCCAATCAGTTTATAGTTAATGTAGACTTCTGTGTGATTTTCTTGGGACTAAACAGCTAGGAAACCGGGCAGCACAGAAACCTCAGATAAAAGGCTGAGGAAATTATGTCAGCAAACCAGTAAGTAGCACCCCTTCATGGCCTCTGCATCAGTTCCTGCCTTTAGGTTCTTGCCCTGTTTGAGTTCTTGTCCTGACTTCTTTGGATGATAAACAGGGATATGGAAGTGTAAGTTAAAAAACCCTTTCTTCCCCACCTTGTCTTTTGATCAATGGTGTTTCATCCCAGCAACAGACGCCCTAACTCAAGTACCCACCCTGGCTCTCACGGGCTGGTGTAGGGGTTTCTACTATGATAAACAATAAGTAAGAGAGAAAAGGGAAAGACAGTATGTTATGGAGAGATGGGAGAGAAGAGAAGCAGAGAGTTCTTGTGTTGTAGAGAGAGGTGGTGCTGGAGATGTGATGGTGGTGAGAAATAGGCCTGGATAAGAGCCTGTGCTGCCACGTGAGGCCATGAGGATGTCCAGGCCCCTGCACTACCGGAGAGCACCATGTTTGGGTCCATGTACCTATTTTTTTTTTTTGTTTTTCGAGACAGGGTTTCTCTGTGGCTTTAGAGCCTGTCCTGGAACTAGCTCTTGTAGACCAGGCTGGCCTCGAACTCATAGGGCTCTACCTGCCTCTGCCTCCCTGAGTGCTGGGATTAAAGGCGTGCACCACCACCGCCTGGCGGGTCCATGTACCCTTTGCAGCTAGGGTCTGCGTTGATGTCCATGGCTTGTGTTACCGCCAAAGGCCAAGTGAATGTCTGTGGTCTGGACTGCTGTCTGAAGTTACCTTGATGTGAGAGCACTTTGCTTATCTGGATTAGGCCCTCTCCTGTGCAATGTGGCAGAGCTGCCCCAAAAGATGCGAGAGCAGGTAAGCTGGTCCTGTCCCTCACTGGCTGCAACACCGGAGAGAGTGGGTCTGGCACCTCTCCTGGGCAACACAGTATAGCTGGGCTTGGTGGCATGGGGGTGGAAGAGCTGGCCTTGAGGGTGTGAGAGTGGGGGAGTTATCTCTGGTCCTCACCTTGGCAGTGTGGGAGAGTTGGACCTGGTGTCACCTGTGCAGGAGAGCAGATGGACTGACCTAATCATCTACCACCTACGCCCAGATTCAGGGCTTTGAGTTGGCCCACCCCAACATCTACCCTATCCATGAACTCTTAAGAGTGTGAGTGAATAAAGCTGCAGGATCTCTGTTACAGAGGGCAACAAAAGGATACCTGAGAAGCATCCTGGTGAGGATTCAGTATTTATCGTGTAGCAGAAGCAAGAGGCCTCGAACCAGACCAATAATTCATTTAATGGACATTTGCAAATAAAGCTGTTTGGCCCAAAGGGTATACTGGGTACACACCATGACACACAACAGTTTCCATGGCAAGATTTGTTTGCTTGTTTGTTTGTTTTCTTTTTGGGAGGAGGTTGCAAGGGTCAAGATCAGATAAAGAGGGATGGGGAGGTGAGTGGGACCGGGTGCATGATATAAAACTCATAAAGACTCAATAAATTTTTATTTAAAAAATACATGCTAACTAAGACAGTTGACATAAGATATTCAAATTAGAAAGTCCGCTGGGTGATGAATGAAGAGAAGTTTATTGGAAACTGGTATCAGCATCCATTCATAGCTTGCCAGCCCACAGATTACCTTTTTTATTGACTCTGGGCTTTTAGAAGACTACTGAGAATAGGCAGTTAAAAGAGGAATAAAAGCATTGTGATTTCTCTTCCTAGATCTAGTATGAAATGTCGTTTCTGCATCAGTGGTATCATTTATTCAATCTAACGACGTCGTGTAAAGAGACAAATCAATCTTTATCTTTATCAACCTACTTGTAATAAGCCTCTTAAAAGGTAACTCTAATTCTCATTCCATGATTTAATGAAAAGATATTCAAAATTATCTACTCTCTTTCAATTTGTTTCCAGCACTGCCAGCTGATTATATGCGACTCTATATAAATTATTATATTTTTATTCAACAAATTTATAGGTGAAATACCTGTAATTAACCTGTATGTCAGGGTCTAGCAAGATTTTTTTTCTAGAAAGACCTGAAGAGATTAAAGCAACAGCAACAACTTAATAACTTGGAGAGAGAGAGAGAGGAACAGAGAGAGAGATTTTTATTTGTGAGCACACAAGTAAATATTGACTCAATGTCAATATTCTCTTTTCACCGTGTATATCTAGGATTTAATCCAGGTCATCTCACTGTTCCTCGAAGAGGTTTTCTTTGGCATTTTTTTAATATAATCATCTCTACCTGTGTTAGTTCGGTTTTACTATAATTATCACAATACCTGAAAACAATATAAGGGAGCAAAGATATTGATTCATGGTATAGAGGTTTCAGGCCACAGATCACTCCACAAATACTGTGCTGTTTTGTGGGGCTATGTATCATGGTGGGATGCATATAGTTGAACAAAGTAGCTTTACTGTGTGGTAGACAGGAAGTAGGGTAAGAGAAGAACACAAGGTACATCTCTGTAGGGTATGCCCAAAGTATTTCCTCCTGAGTGCCCTTTCCCACCTTCCCCCTATTCTAGTGATGACTTCATGTTAGAATCCATCAAAGGAATTTTACATTGATTAAGTAGTGTAGGGATGCCTTGCTCAACCTTGATGCAGGAAGGAGGGGCTTGGTCCTGCCCCAACTGGATGTGCAGGGCTTTGTTGACTCCCAATGGGAGGTCTTACTCTTTTGGAGGAGTTGATCCGGGTGGGGTGGGGAAGGAGGAAGTGGGAACTGGGGGAGAGAAGGAAGAGAAACTGTGTGATATGTAAAATGAATTAAAAAATTTAAAAAAGAGATTAAAAAACAACAACAAGAAGTGTAGACCTTTAATATCTAATAGCCACCCCTACCCCCTAACTATCAGTTTGCATCCTGGTCCCTATACAGGAAGACTCAATACAAGTCCAAGATATTTTACAGTCAATCCATACCAATATCAAATAACATGCTAATGTCACAACGTATATGAATATATATAATATGATATATACACACATATATATGCTTTGTATGTAAGAAAAGGAATATATTTTTCATCCATGAAGAAGCAGGTTTTACTTCCTTTAGTATAATATGCCAACTTTGAGAATGTATGATAAAAAAGTTACTAGCTGATTCGAAGACTTTTTGTTGGTGAATTACCTTTAAGTGATTGTCTAAGTCAAGAACTTGTGTGCTTTTTAAACTTTTAAAAGTCATATTGGCATTAAAGACACAAATACTATTTATGAACACTGTTCATGAAAAGTGGGGGAGTCTTCTGAGAATTCATTTCTTCATCAAAGTCAAAAAGTGCTTCATCATGCCCATAAGAAAATATTTGTAAATGTGTGTGTGTGTGTGTGTGTATGTTCTTTAAGTCATCTGTAGATCACTTATATTACCTAAATCTGAATGGTGTAGAAATAATGGTTATACTGCATTGCTTTGGAAATAGTGATAAAAGTATATATGTTTGGTGCTGATGCAATTTTCACCTAATATTTCTGATATGCAGCTGATTTAATCGGTGGGTAAGGAAAGCCAACTATCCTAGTTTTCTACGTTCTGTGTGACTTTCCTCTTCACAGCCAGGGTTCCTTAAATTTATTCTTAGGACGTTAAAAACAATGCTACCTTTGGTAAATGGGCTTTCTGTGTTTTTATGTCAGTGTTCTGGGTCTCACTATAAAACTATGTGTTATTCTTTCAGTTCCCATGTTAAACTACCAGCATCATGTGGTGGCTCACAACTCTCTGTAATTCCAGTCTCAGGGGATCTGACTCTCACTTCTGGTCTCCATGGGTGCCAGGCATGCAAAATGGTATGCAGAATATATGCAAGCAAAATACCCATACACATAAAATAGTAAAGATTTAAAAAGAAATTAATTTACTCTTTATTTTTTAAAATTTTAGTTTGCTAGAAATTTGAGGGGAGGAAGTAACTTAAAAAACTGATACATGAAAACATTTGTGGAAGAACCTGAGAGAAATGTAGATATAATTTCTTTCATAGAATTATAACTTGAGTTTAGTGTTGATCTGTGCCTACAAAATAAATTTACAAATACTTTAATTTCTCTTCTATCTTGAAATAGATTCTTCTTTCCCATGTCATTTAACCTAGTATTATAAAAATAAGTGAAATGATGAGACTGAGAGAATCATGCAAACACATACAAAAACATTTTTAAAATCATTTATCAAAAGCATGTAAGAAACCAAGTAACAGCTTGAAATATATCCTGTTACCTGCATTTTTGTTCATTTCTTTCTGCAGTAATAATTTTGAAGTTTGCAGTGCAGTTGTCTGCCAATGGGCACTTTGAGCAATGAAGAAGAGAGTGCTTTGTGATGCTGGGAAAACACAACACTTCTCTTTACATCAAAACTTTCTCTTTTGAAGTTATTTTAGTCGTGTTTGCTTTTCTGGCTGCTCTGATCAGATGGACACAGCTGATTCTTGATATATTGATTTTTTTTGATAGCTCAGTAATTCAAACTCAACATATACATGGTGTTGTTTATTTATTTTGAATGGTACACTTTGAAGTTGTTATTTGTTGAAGGACATCTGAGGACATTATCACAATTTTTGGCCTTCCTAAGGCTAAATCTTTCTGTTCTGAATCAACCAAAATGATGCATTTGTTATGTGGGTGGTATTTCCTCTAGGGTCAAGCTGACTGTGTGATGTCAAAGATATTCCCGAGCACATTCCTTTTAAAACCCCTCTTCATGCCTCTTGTAATTCCCTGACTTCAATTGGTATCACAGATGAGACACATGTATCTTAAAGATTCTAAGTTAACATCTACAGATGAGAGAAACCATGAATGAACTGGTGTGATGGGTTAAAACAGAATAATGCAACAGGAGTGATTAGATTGGAGTTGAAGAGTGGAGGGATGTCATGGTAGAGGATGGAGTATGAAAGGGGATAAATAACGCTAAAGATTTCTCAAAAAATCATATAGAAACATATCAGGGGCACGAGAGTTACATCAGGTGACAACTAATGTTCAGATGTCAACCCACCGGAGGAATGATTATCTGATGGACGTTAATCCTGTCCAGATAAGGCCTGCAGGACCATCAACTCTGGAAACTGTCGCTCACTTTCGCTAAAGGAACTTGTCTTTCCAATACCTGTGTTGTAGTGTGTAGTCTCATGTGATGTGTATTTGTAATCTCATGAATACATCTCAGTCTTATGGGCACATTTATGGGTGGTTAGGAAGATGACTTTTGATCTAGCTATGTAGGTTTATTTAAAGAATATATACTGGGACATGCTTCGTAATTGGATCTATTTGCCCGACAAGGACTATGGGCACTTAAAAGCTTGCCTCATTCTTTTGCTCAGACTAACTGCACTGCACACAATTATCTTACTCTCACCTCAAAGCAAGTTCAAACTAGACATTTTGTAAATGGATCAGAAGTTTCAAATTTTACAGCTATGCTCAAGATCAGAGTCACAGATGTCCAACCAAGGTTACTACACAAAGAACCCCAAGAAACGCATGCCAATTCTTTGTCAGTTTTTGACATTAGACCTATATCTCAAAGTCTGTCACTGGGCACTGTGCTCCACCCTATTGACTGAGGTTTTCTGTCCCAACCGGTCCTGCAGCCATTAAGTCCAAAAGAATCACACAGAAGTCTACATTAGTTATAAACAGATTGGCCCATTAGCTCAGCCCTCTTGTTTACTAATTCTTATAACTTACATTAGCCCACAATTCTTGTCTGAGTTAGCCACATGGCTCCATCACATCTTGCTTCCTCTGCAGCTTGATCATGACTGCAGACAGCAGAATCCTCTTCCCAGAATTCCCCTGGTCTCGTTGCCCTGCCTCTACTCCTGCATGGTTGCACTGCCTATACTTCCTGCCTGGCTACCAACCAATCAGCATTTTATTAAACAAGTACAAGAATCAAATGTTTATAGAGTAAAACCATTGTCCCACAATACCACCCCCTGCCTGGTTACAGTTCTACTCCTGAAACATAAAACCTTTGAGTTTCCATGGCAATAACTCAACTCCTTATCGCTTGCTCTAAGAATGTGCTTTTGACCAATGGGAAGCAACACTTGTGATTATTTTATTGCTTCAAAGCTCCCAGGAAAACAAGTTTTTAGGCATGAGAGAGAAGCTAGGAGAAGTTAAAAGTAGGACAAGAGAGTAGAATAATTCTCTTATTATTCTATTCTCTTGAATAGAATAGATAGAAAATATCTACTCTAAGGGATAGAAGCAGAACAATAAAGAAACCAGCACAAAGTATGGGGTGAGAGATTAATTTTGCCCTCAGATACTGAGACTTCCGCTGGCTATATATTCTTTTCTGAACTCTGAAGAGAAACTTGGGGCTGGACCCCAAAAGCTCTCATTAGAAACATATTACTGTAGAAACTTTCATATACCTAAATGCGTGTGCATATATACCATATACATATGCACACATAAATAAAAATATCTCTTAAAATGGTGTCACCCTATAACAAATTTTAAAAAGTAGCTTCTAGACTGTACAGAGTAAAAATGTTCCCACTGCTAGGAGTGGGTTACATCATTCATTGTTCTTGACCATGAGATTTCCATAGACTCCCACACTTTACAGGTTATTGTCATTGCTAGTGGCCACCGTCCAGAACTTGATAGTGGTGTCCTATTGCTGAAGACATCATATACTTGAGTCATAGCATGTAGAGCAATGAAACTTATATGGACCTATAAGCTGCATCTCTATTTTCATAATGTAATTGGGACAGCATGCACAAAATGTATGCAAGTTCAAGCCAGACAAAATTCCAGCTTGGAGATAGAAGTAGGCATTAAATCTTACCCTTTGCTGTGAAGTTCTTGCTAATCATTAGCTGCTGGAAGAGAGAGAGTTTTCTCTAAGCATAGAGCCCTTGGTGATTCTACCATTGATCCAGTGGAAGACTACACATCCAAGAATATTTGGGCATCACAAATTGATACTGATGAGCTGTTAAAAAAAAAGGATAAAATGATAGAAAGTTCGGTGTACAGGGAGGAAGGATATGGGTACCAGAAGAATTGGAGAATGGTGAGGATGATCAAAACATGTTTTTATGAAACTCTCAAAGAGTAATGTATTTTGTAGAAAACTGAAGATACTTATTGATTAATCTATAGGTCATGAATTTGTAATCAAATTTTGGGAAAATAGGATATGTTGGCCCTAAGATTTTTCTTTGGGTCTCTTTTGAAAGTAGAATATAATATAATGTAAGTGTACAGTTCACAGATATTCCATCTACTCACACTTAAGCACCTCAGTGATAACCACTCTCATGGAACTCTAAGAGCAATTCAAAGATGAAGAGCTAGGATATCATCTTGTGTAGCACTTAAGCAAGGAACATGCACAGGGGTTCGTCAATAAATACTCAGCATCAAGAAATTTGAGCTGCTAGATGAATGGGACCTTCATCTAGCAAAATAAAATTATCCTTCTCTTGAAATATTTCAGCTATCTCCAGTGTTTTGCCATCAAAGGGACTTAGCAAGGAAGCAACAAAACAGGCCCAGTTTGCTAAAGGAGATTTCTCACCAGACTGCTAACTCTAACGACTAGGATTTACAACATTCTAAGTAGCTAATGGAACACAAAACATTTCTTTTTATATCCATTCTGTTGCTCCTGAGTCTTTATGGTCACTCATATTTAATTCTGTTTTTGAGAGATGATTGCTGGAACAATAAAATAGTACCTACTTTCTTTCCCTCTCCGTCTTTTCTTCTTTTTTTCCTGCCTTATCTATTTTTTTGTCTCTCTGCTGAGAATGGGACTCAAGGTTAAACACATAATAAACATGCAATCTACCACTGAGTCACATGCCCAACTTTTAATTCTGTTCCTTTAGAAAACACCTTGCTAAGAGTTACAGTCACCATGAGGACTCGTGTATTTTTCAGCCATCCTGGAGATGCTGAAAGGAAGAAGAAAAAAATGGATAACTCTATAAACAAAACACAATTTTGAGGTAATTTGAGGAGATAAGATCCCATGTACAGAAGAAAAGTGGTCTTGTGTGTGAGTTGTACATGGTGGCCAACGTCTGTGGAGAAAGGTTTCTATTAGATGTATCTCTTTCCTATAATGTTCTAGATGACTCCAACTCCAGAGTGGGACACAGAGTCAACTCAGTCACAGGGTTTGGTACTGTGAACGCGTAGGGTGAGTGATTTTCCTACACATGCACCCACAGTTCCCCACACATTTTCAGCATGAGTATGTATTGGATACCCTGAATTACTGATGATGAGCATGGGAAGTCTTTTCATCCTCTAGCATCTGTTTCTTTGATCAGTGTTTTAAAGCTTTTATTGTACAGCCTTCACCACATTAGTAACATTTAATCTAAGGTATTTTGTTTTAATTTTTGAGACTATTTGGAATAGGATTGTTGTCCTGGTTTCTTTATCAATATTCTTGTCATTGGTGTTTAGGAAAGCTGCTAGGTTATGTATATAAATCTTATATTTGATACTTTGCTGAATGGATATGTTAAATATAGGGATATCTGGTGGATTCTTTGGGGGTGTTTTTGAATAAAATCATATTATCTACAAATAAAGATTCTTTTCTTCCATTATTCCCTATTTGTTTCCCCCTTATTGTCTTGTCTTATTGCTTTATATAAGGCTGCAAGTTTTATATTGAAAAGAAGTGGAAAGTTGAGATATGATTCCATTTTCCTGATTTTTACAGAAATGAGTTTTTCTCCATTTAGCACAAAAGGTTTTAGAGGTTTTAAATATGTACTATTTTTTTATATTAAGGTTTGTTCCCTACATCCCAAATCTCTCCAGAGCTTTTAACAAGACTAGATATTGGATTTTTGTCAAAAGACTTTTCTATATATACTAAGAGTGTCATGTGATTTCTGCCATTTAATACGTTTCTGTGATGTATTATCTTATTTATTTATGTATGTTTAGCCATCCTTTATCTATGGAAGCATAGACTTGATTGTAAGGGAAGATCTTTTTATAGGTGCTTGTAAATTAATGTGCTTTGCATAAATTTTATTAAGAGATCTATTATATAGTGTTCCTTCATTTTTTCTCAGAAAACCCCCTTCCCATATTTTCTCAAGACCTACCCTTACTAACTTTATGTAGTATTTAATGACTGAATCTGTTAGTATGTTCTCTCATATAACAAAAAGAACCGTGTATGTAACTAAATTATGAACCTTGAAATGGTGGAGATTTTCTTGGATTTTCCAGGTCGTACAGATATACTCACGGGAAATGTTCAAAACAAAAACGATAGAGTCAGAGATGCGTGAAAGAGAAAGTCTTGATCACTTTTGCTAGATTTGAAGCTGAGGGATGATGGCCAGAAGATAAAGACTTCTAGAAAGGTGGTTTCTAGAAGCTTTGATTTGCTCTTAGCCCACAGCTAACAAAAATACGAGCTCATCTGTATTAATTCTCAAGGAAATAGGTTCCTGTCTGGCACCCCCAGTAAAGAATTCAAGCTTGATTTTAGTGCAACGAGAACTATGCAGAACATATTACTCATAGAACTACGAAATCAAGTCACTGACAAAGGTGTATACCCAGTATTCTCTGTGATTAGTTTTGTGCTATTAGAGTCTTTTCCAGAAAGTCTTTGCTTATATCAACATCTTGAACTATTTCATTTATATTTTCCCCATCAGTTTCAAAGTTTAATGTCTTCACTAAATTATTTGATACATTGTGAATTTATCTTTCTGTGTGGTAAAGAGATATAGATTTAGTTTCTTCTGAATATAGATTTCGAGTTTTTCCAGCACCATTTCTTGAAGAGGCTATTTGTCTAGTGCCTACTACAGTTTCTTTTCCATACTTTAGGGTTCTGAAACTGTGTTGTTTTATACCTGGATCTTCTGGTCCATTCTGCTGGTCAGCTTGTCTATCGTTGTGCCGCTCTCACATAGTTTTTGATCCTGTGGCTCTATAGCATGCTTGAGAGCAGGTATTGTGATAACTCCAACACTGACCTTTCCATTTAGAATCCCTAAGTCAATACACCACAGAGATTTTTATAATCCTGTTATTACTGCAATAGCCACAAAGGTAGGAAGTAGAATTAGCCTAGGTATCCATCAACAAAAACTTTCATCAAAGTAGCAATAAACAAAATTAACATGCAAAAATTATTAGCCTTCTCATATACAAATGACAAATATACTGAGAAAGAAATCAGGAAGCAGCATCTTTCACAATAGCTTCAAAATTATCTTATAACTCTAAGCTAAGCAAATGAAAGATTTGTACTAAACAAATTTTAAGAAATTGAAGAAGATACTGACACTGGAATTTAGAAAGATTCCCTCATGCTAATGGATTTTCAGTATTAATATTTTGAAAATGGTCATTCTACTAAGAGAAATCTACAGATTCTATGTAATAACCATCAAATTTCTAATACAGTTCTTCACAGAAATAGAAAAAAACCTTCAACTTCATATAGAAATACACACATTACTAAATAACAAAAGAACTGTTAAAAATACCACCATCCTTGACCTGACATTGGTCTACAGAAGTATAGTAATAAATAAATCACAGTATTGGCATAAAAATAGACTCATTCATCAACAGAATAAAAGCAAAGACCCAGACATAATTGCACACACCTAAGGATGCCTGATTTTTGAAAAAGAAGGCAATAATACCCACTGTAGAAAAGACAGCATCTTCAACAAATGCTGCTGGTCAAGCTGGATGGCTGCAAGTAAAAAATCATAATAGATCCATACTTATCACCATGCACAAAACTCAACTCCAAAAATGGACCAAGGACATCAACATGAGACCAGATAGCTTGAATATGATAAAAAAGTAGGAAATATCCTTAAACTCATTGACACAGGAAAGAACTTTCTGAACAGAACACCAGTAGCACAGGTTACTAAGACCAACAATTAACAAATGGACCTCATGAAGCTAAAAGTTTTTATGCAGCAAAGGGTATCATTCAAGCAAATAGGCACCCTACAGCATAGGAAAAAGTCTTTACCAATTATCCATCTGATAGAAGGTTAGCATCTCAAACTATAAATAAAAAATTTAAAACTAATAAATAACTATAGATAAAACAAACAATAATGAACAGCAAGAAAACAAATATCCCAATTTAAAAATGGGATACCAATTAAATAGTTCTCAACAGATGAAACACAAGCGGCTGACAAATACTTAGAATATTTTTAACAACTTTAGTCATTAGAAAATAAAAATTAAAACTTTTGAGATCTCAGAAAGGTCAAGGTTATTTTAAAAAATGGTAGCACATGCTAGTGAGGATATGGGGAAACAGAAATACTTACTAGTAGCAACTGGTTGAAATGCAAATTTGTGCTGCCACCATGGAAATCAGTGTGGCAGTTCTTCAAAAGAGTGAAAGTTGATCTACTTTAAGAACCAGCTATACCAGTCTTGGAAATATATCCAAAGGACTCTCCATCTTACGAAGAGACCCTTGCTGATCCATGTTCCTTGTTGTTCTATTCACAATAGCCATAAATTGGAAACAGTCCAGATATCCATCAACTCATATGCAGATATGAAAACGGTATAATTACACAATGGAATATTTCTCAACTGTTAAGCAAATGACATTATAAAACCAACAGGCAAAGGAATGGTGCTAGAAACAATACTGGGCAAGGTAACTCAGACCTCAGAAGACAAATATAGCATGTTTCCTTTTATATGTGGATGTTGCTCTTTAAAGTTTTCAATATGTGTGCTAAAATCTGAATGATTATGGAGGCTAGGTACCTAGTAAGGGACCAGGGAAGAAGAGGAGATTGTTCAAGGAAGTAGAAATAGAATATAGTGTTATAAAAAGATAAAGAGGAAACGAGAATAGGAGGATTCATCGGGGAAAAGGTGATGGAAGGGCAAAGTAACAAAAGAAATAGGAGGGACAACTAAAGCCCTTTTGAAACACCATATGGAAACCTACTACTTTAAAAGCTTCCTACAATACATACACATATGAATGAAACCTAAGTGAAGTCACCATAAAATGGGTGGGAGGTTACAGTGCTCTATCTAGACATCTTATGTCACCAAGTAAAACTTTAATACCAGGAATTTGTTACATCTTGGTGAATCATTGGTCATATATCACAGGCTAATACCAAGGCTAATGGGTACTCTCCATAACCTGATGGTAAGGCTCTATTGCTGAAAATGTAACTTGCTATTCCACAGATATGGTATACACCTACTGGTTAGCATCTGTGGTGCTGGAACGAGAGGAAAATTAATCATCAGTTTCACCCAGCTAGAAACTTTGAGACCTGCGACAGCAACTGCCTGCAAGATATACTGGTGCAATAAGAGCAAAATATCGTAGGAGTCACCAAACACTTTTTGCTAGGATTTAATGTACAACAGTACTAAAACACCCAAGAAGCTGAGAATAGATAGATGATTGACTCTAGGGAAAAATATTGTATAATTATGCTAAAGGAAGATAGAAATAAAATGATTTCTAGTGACATAGTGTATTGGAGATATTATCTTCAGGAGTGTGGCTTTTGCTTATGCTGCATTTGCTTAAGTCTGGGAAGCTGTATTGGTGTGGAGGTCCTTTTGTCTATGTGGTGCTTTTATTGGTTAATGAATAAAGAAACAGCCTTGGCCTATAGCATGGGAGGAGGAAGGCAGAGTCAGGGAGACGCCTTGGAGCCACCGCTGAAGATAGACATGCTGAAACTTTGCTGGTAGGCCACGACCTCATGGTGATATACAGATTAATAGAAATGGGTTAAATTAAGATATAAGAGTTTGCCAATAAGAATCAAGAGCTAATGGGCCAAGCAGGGTTTAAATTAATACAGTTTCTGTGTGATTATTTTGGATCTAAGCTAGCTGAGCAGGCAGGAACCCAACAAGCAATCTCCTTAGTACACTGTATTACTGTGCCTGTCTAAAACACCTGAGGGTCCCAATAAAGAGATGAATGGCCAATAGCAAGGGAGTAACAAGGATAGAATGGACTGGCAGACAAAGAGTATAAATAGAAGGAGAAGTCTGGAAGGAGAGGGAACAAGGAACAAGAGAACAAGGAGAGGAGGACGTCAGGAGCCAAGTACCCAGCCACTGAGTCACCCAGACAGTCACAGAGTAAGAAGGAAAGTAAGATATTAAGAAAGATAAAAGCACAGAGCCAAAAGGTAGTCTGAATAATTTAAGATAAAGAAAGCTGGCAAAAAACAAGCCACACTAAGGCTGGGCATTCATAACTAAGAATAAGTCTCCTTGTGTGATTTATTTTGGAGCTAAGTGGTTGGCCCCTCAAAAAGCCAAAAGATTGCTATACACATAGGTCAATGTATTCATTGCTCTGCTCATTCGTATCAGAGAAGTTTCTTTTTGCAGTAAATGGGAACCAACACAGGGACACACAGTTAACCAAAGTACAGAGAAAGAGACTTGGGAGCTCTGAGCCTTAAATGGAAAGTCTTTAACAAACTTCTTCCTTCAAGGCTCATGGATCTATGCAGAAGACAGGATGAAAGATTATAAAGGCCAGAGGTGATGCATGGCTCCAAGGAAGCAGGATCATCCAGAGACAACAGGACTCACACACACCGGAACTCACAGATACTGTAAAAGAATTCGGGGCTGAGAAGAGGTGGTGGACACAAAGTCTCACCTCTAAGCCGAGAAGCAATTTATAATCGATTCCACTGGCAAAGATGAATCCAGTTTTCTCCAGTGTAATATCAATAGGTGTGTCTACCATACTCTAGGGCAGGGACCACATCCAGGAGCGGTTGACCGACAGAAGCAGACTCCTTGTTGATGTTTTTGTGCTTTTTGTTTCCTTTTGCTTGGCACTTTTTGTCTTGTTGGTCTTTCTTTCCCTTTGTGGTGGTGGTGGTGGGGTGTTTTGATTTTTACTTTTTGCTTTTGGATGTTTTTATGTTTGTTTGGGGAGAGAGAGAGAGAAGGAGGGAGGGAGACGGAAGGGGGAGGGGGAGAGAGGGGGAGGGAGAGAGAGAAAGAGAGAGAGAGAGAGAGAGAGAGAGAGAGAGAGAGAGAGAGAGAGAGAGAGAATGAATATGAATCACTATGTAGTTCATATTGGCCTAGAACCAAATGAGTCAGCCAGGCTCAGCCAGGCTGGCCTTGAACTAACAGAGATCCAGTTCTACCTTGGTAGGATTAAGTGTCTGATTCTTCAGACTCAGCTTAAACCTTTATTTTCATGGTGAAAATTTTCGTAGGACAGCACATTGGTTTCCATTTTGTCTTTCCTTTGAATTCGTTTCATCTCCAGCAGTATTCAATATAGCAAGAAGTTAACATATGCTCATGTCAGTTTAGAACACAGAATATTAAAATAAAATTTTGTGTAGAATGAAATCTTCCTCCAGTTATGCCCAGAAAAAATTTGAAATCTTCAAAATTCATATCTTTCAAATTCCCCGCCTTCCTTTTAGGTCTTGTAACAAATGGAATATTGCCAAAATTCTGTTGTTTTGCAACCTGACATTGGTTTTTTATATTAGCAAATCTTCCTGAGACCTTAATTCTTTCCTTTAATCTCAGGGAAGCATTAATGGTATGCTATAGAGAGTTTGTGGTTCCTGCTCTGTGGTTAGTGTCAATTCCTTGCTTTGGCTGGCTAACTATGGCATTTGTAAAAGATTTTTTTTAAAAAAGAATCCATCAGGATTATTAAATGGAGTGTTTAAAAGCTATGGGGACTTGCAGTAATGGCTGTGCCATGCCAAATTCATTATTTCAAAACAAGAATTTAAAAGCCTGATTAGTGTACTAATCATTTTGGAACGTCCTTTTACTTCACCATTTTATGACACAGTGAAAAAAAATTTGAGGCTGATTAAATTAGTATTTGGCCACTGGATACATAGGAGCTAGAGAAAATAAAATCAGTCACTAAAAAGAATTGGTGTCAAACATTGTATTAAAGTAAAGATTATTCAAAGTTATTCTCTCTCTGCTAATAACCACATGAACCCCATTTGAAATAATTGGTCCTGAATGTTATTAAAAAGTTCTTTCTAAGTTTTCTCTCTCTTTCTGCCCAGTCATGCTGAAATAAAAAAAAAGGGCAAGTGGAGGAAGGAAGGTGGTTGCAGTCCTGGTGTTCCTGAAGAAGCAGGAGGCCAAAAATAAGGTATGTCCTTTGTTTGAGAAAGTCCTGAGAATTTTGATCTTGGAAAGGCTATCCAGCCCCCAAGAGACCTCATCTACTTTGTCAAATGGCCTCACTACATCTAGCTGCAGCTTTGATGTGGATTCCATTTATCTGACCATCTTCCTTCTTGCCCTGTGTGGTAGGATGGGGGTCCTCTACTGCATTATTAAGATGAAAGCCAGGCTGGATGCTGGCTCACAGGAAGACACCCACCACTGCTGCCTTCATGTAGGCTAACTAGCTCTGTTTAAGTAGGTGGGGGTCCTTCAGGATTGATGACAACAGATAGAACAAAGGGCTATAACCTTGGTCCAAAACCTCCTGTGGCCATTGCCAAGCTGGAAACTCAAAGATAAAAGAACTTGCCACCACCAAATAGTAAAATATGCATTGAGTTTTCTATTCACAATAAAATCAACAATTACCCTTATAAAAGAGTTCTACTTCAATTAGTACTTTTGGTCAATTGTTTTTGCAATTATTTTGTCTTTACAAAATTGTCTACACCAGAGCAATATTCTCAAGTGGTCAGATTGGATGTCATCATCACAAGACTCAATCATTCTGAATTCTTTAAGATCTATGGACTTAGTTATCTAGGTATGGGTTAACTTTCAAACTTACTGGTACGTTTACACAATGGAGTGCAACACAGCAGAAATAATGACATCTTAAATTTTGCAGGAAAATGGATGGAGCTAGAAAACATTATTTTGAGTGAGGTAACCCAGACACAGAAAGACAATTATCACATGTACTTACTCATAAGTGTTTTTTAAACATAAAGCAAAGAAAACCAGCCCACAAATCATAATCCCAGAGAACTTAGAAAACAATGAGTATACTAAGAGATACATACATAGATCTAAGCTACATGGGAAGTAGAAAAAGATAAGATCTCCTGAGTAAATTGGGAGCATGGGGACCTTGGGGGAGGATTGAAGGAGGGAGAGGCAGGGAGGGAAACAGAGAAAAATGTAGAGCTAATAAAAATCAATAAAAAAGATTGTAAGCATCAGTGTCTTTCTTAAATTCTACCTTAAGTACTTCTCTTATAAATAACTAGCACGACATACTTCTGTTAATGATGTCCTCCAGCATCTTTAAGAATTCCGATCCTCTAGGACAGAAGTTTCAGTGAGAGATCAAAGCAAGCAATAACTTTAATCTGTGAAGTCATGGATATGATTGTTAATCCTACTTGGACTCTACTATACGTGTATCATTCTCTTTTATGTAATCTTTTAAAGTTTTAGTTCAGTCGTTTATTTGTTCTTCATCCTCTGCACTCCAGAGACATAACTTACTGTGTTTAGTTTTCTTTAATGGGTACACCCAAATAAGAATCCCTCAATATGCCGAACTGAGGACTTTGGAATGTTCCCCTTTTGCTGTTGTTCTGCCTTCCTCTCTCTCTCTCTTCCTCTTCCTCTCTCTCTCTCTCTCTCTCTCTCTCTCTCTCTCTCTGTGTGTGTGTGTGTGTGTGTATGTGTGTGTGTGTGTGTATTTCCAGGGTTTTCTGAGTCCCTTATGTCCGTTTGTTAGGACTGAAAGTCAAAAGAAGGTTGTGAATTTGAGATGTGTGTGGCTCTAAGAGACTAGGGACAAAAGGTGCTGGATCTGTTGGCTGTCTACAGGCCAAGTGTTGACACCGTAGTGATGAATTGTTTGCATGTGATACCTGGAAGTTTCTTGCAATGGTTCAGCATAAGGATATGGATGAGGCAACGCACCATCATAGTTGATAAACACATAAATACCTTGACATTTAAATGTGGCTGAATGTATAGAAAGTCAAATGCCTGGGAAAAATAAGGCTCACTGGATGGTGCCTTGAACATTTTCCTCATCCTCCCCAGTATCATCCAAGATCCTATATTCATTCTACACCCACCAACTTTGTGACTTTATACTTTTTAAATCCGAGTCATAGTGCAAAAGCTGTATGTGGCCATCCACATGAACATGATAGACCTACCTGTGTCCATACACTTAAAGCAAACTAACTCTTCCTCTCTCAATGGCCATCAGTTACCAATAGCGCCTCCTTTAAGGGTAGGACTTCATCCCTCTCTCCCCACTCAACACTTTTGTACGACTTGAAACTTCTTAGGTTTGTGCAGTCTTTCACAAGCACTGTGAGTTTGTATGTGCACCACCTGCTATGTGCTGGAAACACTGCTTTCTTGTAGTCATCCACCATCTCTGACTTCCACAGTCTTTCTGCCCCTACCACATCTGTCCCTGAGTTTGGGGAGGAGGGGTGTGTTATATGCAATCTCATTTAGGGCTGAGCGTTCTGTAGTCATTTATTGTCTGCCCCTTGATCAGTTTTGGGTTTTTGTTAATCATCGTCTGCTGCAAAAAAAAAAGTTTCTCTGATAAGGTTGGTAAGATGCACGAGTCAATGGGTATCATAAGAAGTCTTTGTCAGGTTAATACTATGTCTCATTAGAAATAGAATTAATAGTAGTAGATTCTCTGCTATGATCTGCCTAGCCAAAGGTTCTTGGCCATTCTTATAATGGTACCAGGAATGGGTATCATTTTGGGTATTGGCCCTAAAAAACTCTGATGAGATTCATGCTGCTAATGCACTAGTGGGCATGTATTCATAGGTCAATAAGATTAATGATTATTTTTCTACTCTGATAAAATGCATAGCACCTTTCAGCTCTATAGAAGCTAGCCAGTAGAGGTGAAGCTTCCAGGTGCATCCCAACTCCATTTCCCCATGCTCTATGATCTAAGTATGTGATGGCTTCAACAGTAGGATATACAAGAACCATAACAATTTCCTGAAATAGTTGAGGGTTTGGGGGACCTTCCTGGTTGGCAACTCCAATAGAGGGAGTCTATTACTAACACTGGCCTTTTTGTTTGTTAGCCTATAGTGTATAATGGGGACATTGTTCACTCATTATAGGAGAACTACACATAAGCTCATCTTATGTATGTATATGCTTATATTTTATGTGTGTATTTGTTTATATTTAGGAAACTCTACAATAGCAGTTTTCTTCATATGTGTTTTTTAAAGGTCTTTAGTGTTATTGTTAGTTATCTTAGTTATCCTCCCTCTATTTCCTCGTATACTCTTCCCTCCCAACTCCCAACTCCCACCTCCTTTCTATGTCTTCCTTCCCTTGATGAACCTCTTCCCCATAACCCCTTGCTAATTTCTGGCTTTTGCGTGCATGTGAAATGATTCAAATGTATCTAAAGATTAAAAACTAGTGTCTACAAATGAGCAAAAACTTGTAACTTTTGTCTTTATGGGTCTGAGTTACCTCAATTATAATGATTGTTCCCAGTTCCATCCATTTGCCTGAAAATTTCTTAATTTCACTTTTTTTTAGTAACTGAATAATAGTGAATCATGTAAGTGTACCATAGTTTTATCATCTGTTCATCATCAGCTGATGGACATCTGGGGCATCTTCACTCCTTGCCTATTGTGAATACAGCAGCGAAGAACATAAATAATATGTATCTCTGCAGTAGAATTTAGTCTTTTAGATATTTGCCCTAGAGTGGTATATCTGAAATGTTTCCATTTCAATGTACATGGTATTAAAGTGTCACCAGAAAATAATTTATTTCTTATAGATTAGTTAGAAAACTATCAGATCAATCTGTATAACTGTGACATTTCAAGTTAGTGGTTAGATATCATTTAGATATTACTTATCCCAAAGAAATAATACATGTTGAAAGTTTGGTCCCCAAATGGTGGGGCCATTGCAAGGGAAATGGGTCATTAGACTCTAATTTTGCGAATGAACGAATTCACTAGTAAGTTCAAGCTGGATGTGCTCTTCAAAAGTGGAACCCCACGAAAAGGTGGGCTCTTGGAGGAAAAGGGCCAATGAGGGCATCCCTTTGAAGGTGTGGATCCTGTTCCCTTTCTCCCTCTCACCTTGCTTCCCAGACTGCACTGAAGTAAGCAGCCCCTTTTTTACGACTTCCAGCTTTCATGATGTTCGGCCTTGCTGTAAGACCACAGCAATGGATCCAGCCATCTATCGGTGGGAACCTGTGAAACCGTGAGCTGAAGTAAATCTTTTAACATTGTTTTTTTTTTTTTCTTTTAAAATAGTTCCTGTCAGGGATTTTGCTATCGTAATGAAAATCTGACTAGTTTTACCCCCATTATCTTCTTGGTATTCTTTGTCAACATTTCCCGTGGAAATTCCTGCAGTTTTCAATCCATCTGAAATTTGAGGCTAAAGACAGATTTTGATAATCGAAATTTGCAGTTTCATAAGTGGACAAGGTCCTGAAAACATTTTCGCTTTGCATACACACCCGTCATCTCTTGCTAAAATAGAAACCTACTGAGTTTCTATTGAATGCTTTCCTTTCTGGGAAAAAAAAGTCCAGCCTGTGCTCTATGGAAACCATGGATGGATTCTTATCATTCCAGATGAGATACATTTCATTATTCTTAAGCATTTTAACTTATTTACATATGTGTGTTTGTCCATGTGAGCACACACATGTTCTATGATGCATGCGAGCACACACATGTCCTATGATGCATGCGAGCACACACATGTCCTATGATGCATGCGAGCACACACATGTCCTATGATGCATGCGAGCACACACATGTCCTATGATGCATGCGAGCACACACATGTCCTATGATGCATGCGAGCACACACATGTCCTATGATGCATGCGAGCACACACATGTCCTA
>PVIU01021228.1:0-32054 GCA_004026605.1 Ondatra zibethicus | reverse complement strand
AACAACCTTCCTCAAGACTCAGTAATACCACTTTTGGGTATATATCTAAAGGATGCTCAATTGTACCACAAGGACATGTGCTCAACTATGTTCATAGCAGCTTTGTTTGTCATAGCCAGAACCTGGAAACAACCTAAATGCCCCTCGATCAAAGAATGGATAAGAAAAATGTGGTACATTTACACAATGGAGTAGTACATGGCAGAAAAAAATAACGACAGCTTGGGGGCTGGAGAGATGGCTCAGAGGTTAAGAGCACTGGCTGTTCTTCTAGAGGTCCTGAGTTCAATTCCCAGCAACCACATGGTGGCTCACAACCATCTGTAATGAGATCTGATGCCCCCTTCTGGCCTGAAGGCATACATGCAGGCAGAATACTGTATACATAATAAAACAAATCCCTTTAAAAAAAATAAAAAATGACAGCTTGAATTTTGCAGGAAAATGGATGGAGCTAGAAAACATTATTTTGAGTGAGGTAACCCAGATACAGAAAGACAATTATCACATGTACTTACTCATAGGTGGTTTTTAAACATAAAGCAAAGAAAGCCAGCCTACAAACCACAATCCCAGAGAACTTAGACAACACTGCGGACACTAAGAGAGACTTACATAGATCTAATCTACATGGGAAGTAGAAAGTATAAGAAGGAAGGCTGGAGAGATGGCTCAGAGGTTAAGAGCACTGACTGCTCTTCCAGAGGTCCTGAGTTCGATTCCCAGCAACCACATGGTGGCTCACAGCCATCTATAATGAGATCTGGTGCCCTCTTCTGGCCAGCAAGCATACTGACAGACAGAACACTGTATACATAATAAATAAATAAATCTTTAAAAGAAAGTATAAAAAGACAAGATCTCCTGAGTAAATTGGGAGCATAGGGACCTTGGGGGAGGACTGAAGGAGGGAGGGGAGAGGCAGGGAGGGGAGCACAGAAAAATGTAGCATTCAATAAATATCAATAAAAAATGTATAAAGAGCAAAAAAAATTACAAATTAGGGCTGAAAATATAGCTTAGTGCTAGAGAGGTTGACTAGTATTTGTAAAACTCTAGGTTCAATTCCTAGCATTGGAAAATCTAAAACATTTAAAAATAATTTAGTTGCTATATATGGTGATTTGAGTGAGAATGGCCTTCATAGGTGCTTATGTCTGAATGGTCGGTCCCAGTTACTGAAACTGTTTAGGAGGGTTTGTTGGAGGTGGTGCGTAACTGGAGGAGGTTTCAAAAGCCACACCAGGTCCAGTCTGTCCGTTTCTGTCTCTGTTTCTATCTACCTGTAACTGTGAGCTCTCTGCTATTTCTCCAGCACCATGCCTGCTACCAGGCTCCTTGCCAAAAGGATCAAGGCCTAATCCCCTGAAACTGTAAGTAAACTTCCAAGTTAAGTGCTTTTTTTCTATAAGTTGCCTCCAAACTAACTAGTACAGTAGGACACAGGTGGTACAACACACCTTTCCTCAGCTGACTCTCTAGGTCATCTCTAAGACCACTCCAGCCATTCACATCACCATGCTTCTTCACTCGGCACACACGCATGCACCTAACTGTTCTGCCTGCATGTATGCTTGCATGACAGAAGAGGGCACCAGATCTCATTACAGATGGCTGTGAGCCACCATGTGGTTGCTGGGAATTGAACTCAGGACCTCTGGAAGAGCAGTCAGTGCTCTTAACCTCTGAGCCATCTCTCCAGCCCCTTCAGTTTACATTTTTAACAGATTCTACATGCTTTTAAAGATTTCAATGATAATAAATTGGATCTTTCTTAATTTCTGTTGTTTAAAGAAGGCTGGCAAGTAGCCTTGCACCCCTGACCCTCATTCTGCACGGCTCACTACTGGGGTTACAGGCACGCACCATCAAGCCAACTTGCGTCAATTTTTGGGGCCAGTTATTCTACTTACAAGGAAATACACATTTTAGGGCCTTTATATGTGATCAGTTTGTTTTTTATTTCTGGATGTTTTTGGTGGGGCTAGGAGTTGTGCTTCATGCCCACTAGGCGTTCTACCACTGCCCAACATCTTCAGGGCTTTAACTCACTCAACCTAACAGGTGCCAGGTAGATTTACTTGGGGTTTTACAGTATCAGTAATAGTGATAGTATGCTTTCTGAAGTGATAATTTCGTGTGTGTGTTTAACAGTCCTGGAACTCACTCTGTAGATCAGGCTGGCCTCGAACTCACAGACAGAGATCTGTTTGCCTCCAGTTTCCAAGTGCTGTGTTAGGTAATTCTTACTTTTGTCTCTGCATTACTACAACTTTCAGAATTCGATAACAAAGTTGCTATTCTTATTTATTCTCATAAGAAAATGCTTTGTAAGAAAATGAAAGCCTTGATATATGGTTCAGTGGGCAACAGCACTTTCCACCAAACCTGATGACCTGAGTTCCATCAGGTAGGAGAGAAAACTCTCTCTCTCTCTCTCTCTCTCTCTCTCTCTCTCTCTCACACACACACACACACACACACTGTAGCGGATACCTCCCCCAGGATATTTAATACAATTCTTTGTTATTTGTTTTTTGAGATACAGGTTCCTCTGTGTAACCCTGGGTGTCCTAGACCAGGCTGGTCTCTGCCTCTACTTCCTAAATGCTGGGATTAGAGGGATGTGCCACCATACCAAGCATTAAGTTTTTTGTTTAAAAGAAAATGCCACTTTAAATACAATGTTTATTGTTCAACTGATATTTTTATTAACATCATAATTTTTTTTTCAAGACAGGGTTTCTCAGTAGCTATGGAGCCAGTCCTGGAACTCGCTCTGTAGACCAGGCTAGATTTGAACTCAAGAGATCTACCTGCCTCTGCCTCCCGAGTGATGGGATTAAAGATGTGCACCACCACCGCCTGGCAATATACTAATTCTTATATTTTCTTGAAAATTCTGAATTACATATATGAACATATATGTGTATATGTAATATATTTCTTTTTATCTTACTGAAAGACCAGGATATACCAACCTATTTTTATACTTAAATTTTTTCTTGTTTTTTTTTGAGACAGGTTTTTTCTGTGTAACAGCCCTAGCTGTACTAGAACTAACTCTTGTAGACCAGGCTAGCCTCAAACTTAGAGATCCACCTACCTCTGCCTCCCTAGTATTGGAATTAAAGGTGTGTGCCACCACTGCCCAGCCTTAAACTATCTTTTTAATTACCAAGACAGGCTCTATGTGGCTTGAGACCATGTCTTATTTTGTAGCCCAGGCTGACCCTAAACCTCCTGTCTTAGCATCCTGAAGACTAGGACTGCATACTCTACTACTGCACACAACCAAACAGTTCTTTAAATGGACAACTGAATCCTACTGTATATTCATACACTTATAAATCCTTCACAAGGCACCGAGAGACAGAGAGGAAAATCAAGTAGCCAGGTGGGAACATTACTGGGTATTATATTGCAGCGGTTAGATACACGACCTCCTAAATCTGGTTCTACCAATGCTGGCTCTGTCAAGGTCTTTTGCCGGTCTAGTCTTATTAGCTACCTAGTTTCAATACCTTGATCTTTAAAGGTCAAGGACCTCCTACCTTAATGCTTTGTGGGGGCGGGGAGACAAAGAGCCTAGCCTAAAAAATAGCTTTCCCAGTCCTGCCAAGGAAATTGCCTTGCAACCCAAACTTACTGTAAACTCTGTCCAGTAAAATACTTTCAAACTGTAGCCTCCTTCACCAAATGAGATCTCAAAATACAAATTAGGGACCTCAGATTATAGTTAAAGTAGTTGGCTACCCAAAGAAGTAGCTTGGCCAGTAACAATGGAAGCCTAAGACTTGAGTTCAGTCCCTGTGATCCATATCGTCAAAGGAGAGAACTGACTTCCACAAGTTGTCCTTTGATCTCCACACATGCACCATGGCATGTTTGCAACTCCCCAAAAATGTTAAAAAGGAAGAATAATAAATAAATAATAAAATATAACTACTGGGCAATGAACATGTTAGGCCAAACAGGGCTACATACTGAGACCTTGTCTTACATACATGCACACACTGAAAAAAAGAGAATAGGGAAATGAGTGAATATGACCAAAACATTGTGTAAAATTCTAAAAGAATAAAAGAATTAAAAGAAAAAGAAGAGCAAGGTATGATGGTGGTACATGCATTTAATCCCAGCACTTGGAAGGTAGAAGCAGGTGGATCCCTGCGAGTTCAAGGACAGCTTGGTCTACAAATCAAAGTTCCAGGACAGCTAGGACTAAATAGTAAGACCCCATCTCAAAAACAAACAAACAAACTTCTTCCAGAGGACCCTGATTTGATTCCCAGCACCACATGGTGGCTCACAACCATCTGTAACTCCAGTTCCCAATGCCCTCTTCTAAGCTCTGCAGGCACCAGACATGCATGTCATCCACATTCATTCATGTAAGCTAAACACTGAAACACATAAACATTTACATAGAAGAGGCAAGAGCACTGGGTCAGCAGTTTAGAGAATTTGTTGCTCTAGGACTGGGGCTCAATTCCCAATACACACATGGTGGTTCACAACCATCCCCAACTCTAGTTCCTGGGGACCCAACACTGTCCTCTGACCTTTACAGGTACCTGGCAAACATGTGATACACATACATACACTGAGGCAAAACATACACATAAAATAATTGCCAGGCGGTGGTGGCGCACACCTTTAATCCCAGCACGCGGGAGGCAGAGGCAGGTGGATCTCTGTGAGTTCGAGGCCAGCCTGGCCTACAAGAGCTAGTTCCAGGACAGGAACCAAAAGCTACGGAGAAACCCTGTCTCAAAAATTAAAAAAAAAAAAAAAAAAAGAGAGAGAGAGAAAAGAAATCAATCTAAAAAAAACCCAACAATATCACTTACAGTGTGTTGAACTCATTTGAAACAGGGTCTCTCTCTCCATAGCCCAGGCTGAGCTCAGATTCATGGGTTATCCTCCTTTCTCATCCTCCTTAGTGCTAGGATTGCAAATGCAAGCCACCACACAAGCATTTCTTTTTAATTAAGTAATTTAAAAATGAAACACCAGACTGCACCACATAGAAAGGGTGAGCACTGTTTTCAGTCACAGGTGTGTGTATGTGTGTGTAAATATATATATACTTATTTGGGCTGAAGATGTAGCTCAACTGGTAGTGTTTGACTCACACGCGTGAAGTCTTGGATCTGACTACCAGCACTGCATAAACTGAGCACGGTGTTACTTGCCTATTATCCTAGCACTGGAGAGGTAGAGACAGGAGGATTAAGAGTCAAAGATTCTATTTGTCTACACAGGGAGTTTGAGATCAGTCTAGGATATATAAGGTCCTATTTCAAAACAACATACACACAAGGTTGGTGGGATATATCAGTGGGTAAACCTTACTATGCAAGTCTGATGTCCTGAGTTTGATTGCTGGAACTAAAAGTGGGAAGACAGGAACTCATTCTCAAAAGTTGTTCTCTGACCTCTACATGTGCACTGTAGCATGTGCATATCCAAACTCACACATACACATCACACACACAGTATGGTAACAAATTAAATTGTAAAAAATTTAAAAGCCACATAAACTGTGGTGATCTGAAAGAAAATGGCCCCCAAATGGAATGGCACTAGTGAGAGGTGTGGCCTTGTTGGAGGAAGTGTGTCATTGTTGGAGATGGGCTTTGAGGTCTCCTATGCTCAAGCTTCACGAAGTGAGACAGACTACTTCCTGTTGCCTATGAGTCAAGATGTAAGAAGTCTCAGCTACTTTTTTAGCACCATGCCTGTCTGCCTGCATGCCTCCTTGCACACTGCCATGACAATAATGGACTAAACCTCTGAACTGTAAGCGAGTCACCCAAATTAAATGTTTTCCCTTATAAGAGCTCCACGACCATGGTGTCTCACAACAATATAAACCCTAACTAAGACATATACTTACTTACTCCTTCATTCAAGGTTTGTATGCGAAAGGAATTTTTTCTAAGGGCTGTAGTCAATGAGACAGTGGGCTGAGGAGATGGCTTAGTTGGTAAAGTGAGTTCAGATCTCTAATATACACATAAAAAGCCATGTGTGGCTGCAAACGCCTGTAATCCACTTTGTGCTAAAGAGGCAGATATAGGAGGTCTTGGGACTTGCTGGCCAGCCAGTCTATAACCAATTGGTGAGCTTCAGGCTCAGTGAGAGACCCTGTCTTGAAAAATAAAATAGGGAATGGTTGAAGAAGACACAACTGATATCACCCTATGGCCTCCACATACACCTACATGTGCACATACCTACATGTGCACACACAGACACAGACATACAAAGAGCTGGGAATATAACTCAGTTGTAAAGTGGGTGACCTATCACAAAGTTCTGTGTTTGATCCCCAGAACAGAACCAACACACACACACACACACACACACACACACACACACACACACACCAAAATAACTCTTCAAATTCAAGTTGGTGATGTCACTACATTTGCAGTATCCCTATCTAGCATATACAAGGCCCCTAGATTTGACCCCTTTCCGACATAAATGTGCAGTGGTGACACACATCTATAATCCCAGTATTCAATAGGTGAAGGCAGAAATATCAGTACTTCAGAGTCATCCTGGCTACATGATGAGTTCAAAGCCAACCTAGACTATATGACAACCTGTCTCAAAAAACAAACAAAAAAGTTTAAAAGCTACTGGTCATAGGTAAGTAACTGAGGGCTTATAACAAGGGAAATAAAGGGCATTAATGAGATTGGCCATTAATCTCCTCGATGACAAAAGCAATTTTGAACCACTTAGAAGCAATTCAGTCTTCAAAGGGCTCCTCTTTCTTCTGGGCTAAAGGGTTCTCACAATCTTTCTATTTTACAGAAAGGGCATGAAGACAGCAACAATAAGCATTAAGGTATAAACTTCTCAGATAAAACCCTTAGTTTCATGTTTTCCTCTGACATATTTTCCCTCTTAATTTTTTTTTTTGGAGGGAGGGATATTATCCAAAAAGAAACAAGGAATATGGACTATGTTTCATGTATTACTGAGTGTACTGAAAAAAATCTCAAAGCTTCTAAGAAATTGGTTGGGTTTATTTTGCTTTTTTGAGACAGTCTTACTCTAGCTCAGGCTGGCCTGGGACTCAGTATGTAGTCCAGGAGGGCATGGAATGAGGCAATCCTCCTGCTTTAGCCTGATGATTGCTGGTATTACAGGTATGAGCAGTATGGCCAGCAAAACTGCAAACAAATTTAAAAATATTTATATGTGGGGAGATATCACACAACATACCAATGCAAGTGTGGAGATCTAAGGTCAAGGACAACTTGGAAGCTGACATAGGACAATTTACAGAGTTCAAGGTCAGACTGGGCTACACAGTGAGTCTGTCTTCAAAAGGGGGGATACTTGCCTCAAGTGTTAGATCCCCAGCACCACAAAAACAAAACCTCTCCATCTAGGAATGCACACATAGCTTGGAAAGTAATGTGAGTTATGTAGAAATTAACTAGACTGGCAATTAAGTTTGGGATGTTTTCTTTTTTGTACTTATAAAGTTGAGGTAAGTAATTAAACACTGGACTGGACTCCTGCAGGAGTAAGGACTGAACAGCTACATTCATACTCTGGGTAGGGACAAATCTGTTTCTTCTGCCTTCCTGTGCTCATGGAGGGAAGAGTCAAGAGGAATTATCTGTCTACTAGGTACTGGTCTATCCAGGACTGAGGGACTTTCTGTAACGTGGGTCTGTCAATGCTAAAGTGGGGAAAGTCCTGGGCAAACGGGATGAGTCACTGACTTTTTGTTGCTGAGGTCCAAAACCTGGAGGTGGAGAAGCATAGAGAGCTACTTTGGAAGAGATTAGGGTGACCATGACACTCAGAGCACTTGAACACCCATTTGGGGCCTACACAGAAGTAGCTGACTTACACAATGGAACTTTTGAGTTTTATAAGAATGTAATGGAAAGTAATTCTGGAAGATATATGTATTTTAAAAGAGAAGGTACAAACAGGCTAGTGGGGAGGTGGGGTTACCTGTCAAATACTGGAAAAGCATTTAACCTTACAGTAGGTGAAACATCGCTGCAGTGAGCAATTTCAGAAATTGGACACTTTAGCTTTTAAAGACACATAGTACTTCTTATAATCTCTAAGATGAGTTACCTGTCCATCCAAGAAAGTGTGGCTTGTAACAATTTTCAGAGCAAGTTAAAATGAAAGACAGCTCTCCTAGCCTTTTCCATACAATGCCTACCAGGACAGAAAGACCAAATCCAGGTATGAGCCTAAAAGATACCTGCAACTTGATGCTATATGCAGGCAAGTCAAAGGCTTAGTGTTTGAGACACTATCGTAGGTCATGTGAACAGTTTTATATTTGTGGTGCTGGGGATCAAACCCAGCACCTCACATATGCGTGGCAAATACACGGTCACTGACTCACATTCTTAGCCCTGCTTTTGCTCTTTGGAAAAAAAAATGAGTTTTTCCTCTTAGAAAACTATCAAGATTAACAACTGCTATCAAGATAACAGTGCTTTACTAACTCTGGATGAAAACTCTGTGGGGTCCTGAGTAAGCCCAGGAGGCAAATTTGACCCTGACCTTGTCACTTCTCTTCAGGGCCTTATTTCATGTGCTCTTACGTTTCACTTGAATTTTTCAATTTAAATCTCTGCCTACTGAATCCTAACTTAACACAATCTCATTCAGATCTCTTCTGTGACCCTGAACCCCAAGATACCATCTGTGTTTATGGGTTTCCAGACTTAACAAACAACTTACTTAATTAAACTGCTTCAGATAAACAATGAATTTTTTTTCAGACTTAAGACTGTCCCATTGGCTAGACATAGTGACACCAGCCTTTTAATACCAGCACTCAGGAGGCAGAGGAAAGTAGATAACATAAGGAGTTCCAAGATAGCCAGGGCTATACAAAGACCCCATCTCAAAAACAAAAACAAGTCAGGAGGTGACGGTTGCACATGCCTTTAGTCCCGGCACTCAGGAGGCATAGGCAGATGGATCTAAGTGAGGTTGAGTTCAAGGCCAGCCTGGCCTACAAAGAAAGTTCCAAGACAACCAGAGTTGTGATACAGAGAAACCCTGTCTCAAAATACCAAAAGGGGGGGGGGGAAGAGTACTTACTACTCTTGTAGAAAACCCAAGTCTGGTTCCCAGCATACACACACCACATAATAGTAATTACAACAGAAACAAATAAAACACCACCTCAAAATAGCTGTAACTTAAGGTTAACAGATAAAGAAAAAATGCATAAGATTTTGTGGCTCAAGGTCAATTTGAAGATGCTTATTTATTCTGAGCAAAATATACAACTACAGCAGCTTGCCATTACCATAGGTTAGACACACTGTGTAGTAGCATAATAGCTACAGGCTCTGCAACAGAAAAGAGTGTACCAACAGCTACTCATTAGGTGGTTTCATTATCCACCTACACTCTGGCTTTTATAATACTTGGTTGGAAGACAGGTTTAGAATTCCTCTATCAAATACTTAGGACCAGAGGTGTTTCAGATTTCAAGTCTAGAGTATCTGCATGGACTACCACTTCAATATTCCTGATCTGACATCTGTCAGTACTCAGTTTCAGATCTGAGAACATTTCTGACTTTGATCTTCTGGTTAAGGATGCTCAACCTACAGGTGTAGGGTGTGTACCTATTGCGTTTATGAGCAGAAGTGCCCATGAAGGCCCTTCAGAGAGCAGAGGTGAACACTTTCTCATGGAGGTATGCTAGCTTTTCTAAGCGAGTCCGTTTCAGTAGTGGAAGCCATTCCCAGTAAGATAATTCTACCACGCGGTATCCAATTCGAACCAGCTGCCTCCTCTTCATATTGTGCAGTCCAAGCAGATCCCTGGTACCATAGCAATATTGATTCCTGTTTGTAAACTGAACAGCTAGCTTCACTAGTGGGAGCTGCACGTGGGCTAGAGGGCACAGGCCATCTGTTCCCACACTCCCTGATCTATCTGTCACATTGCAAGCAGAGTCCACTAAGGGTCCGGTTGTCTTCTTTCTTAACTCCACAAGTAGCTGGCCAGTCTCTAACTCAATTTCCCCCTGGAAATACCTCTTGGATTTTCCCTTTAGCAACCGATTCATCAAATCATCTGTAAGGCTGACTCCCACCTGCTTAAACTGTAATCGGGCTGCATCTTCCATTGGTGTCACTTCACTGTTAATTGGTAATGGCTTCATGTTAGCATCAAGCTGAACCTCTAAGTCAGAAGACCGGGTGTGAGGCAAAATCATATGGTGCTTGATGTACTGAGGGCCACCTAACATGGTCTCAAGTAAACAGAGAGCTTCTAGGAACTCTGGTTTTGACCTCATATCCTTGCATGCTAAATTCCACAGCATTACAGACGCCTCTCGTTGAAGGTGAGGATTAAGACGGCTGCCCTTGTAATCTGGACACTCAATGGCAACTGTACCATCAAGAGTATACAGTTCCTTAGTGAGTTCAAACTTACTACTCTCTTGAGCTAATTTGACAAACTCTGGACTCAGAGCAACATTGATGAACTCAGTCGGAAAGTATTCCGAAAATGCCAGGCCAAGCAGGCAGGTCAGAAGATGCTCTGGGTACCGGTTGAATTCAGGCATCTTCCTGTGGATTTCATTTATTAGACTGGAATAAAATTCTTCCGTGTTGGGTGGTTTATAGTTCAGTGTTCCAAATGACCACAGAATTTTGGCAAGATCTTTACTTCGACAGTGTGCTACCCTTGGAGGCAAAGAGGCAGCTACTGCATTCATTACTCTTTCATCCAGGAAGCGTAAGGCTGAGCAGGCAAGAGTGAGGTGCATAACACCCTGAACCCCCAATGAAGGAATTCGCTGAGGAGCAACTTCTCCAAGCCGCTTCATGAAATGCACGTGTTCTACATGAGTGAAGCGGAACATCTTCAGGATGTGAACCAAGGTGTGGCTGCTGACATGCTGCGTGTTAGCACTAGCCAGGTCACCAATTTTCCGCATGACAAATTCAGAGAGATTACTACTTGATTTAAAAAAACCCAAACAGATCGTACCAATCTCCTCTAAATTTACCAGATCGATATACTTAAGGATCAGTGATTCCAGTTTTTGCATTAGGTCCTGTGGTACCTGACGATTTTCACCTATAATATAAATTAAGTGAATCAGCTGAGACAAGGATAGCTCTTTCCAGTGTAAATGAAGGTAACTAAAAAAAAAATTTAAAAAACGAGGCACTCTGTGGCCTAGGTTCCGCCAAAGATCAGCAACCAGGAGAAGCTGGTCCAGATTCATCTCCCACACCTGACGGCAAAATCTGGTTTCATACACATCTAGCATGGAAGGGGAAAGAGGGATTCTTAAATCAACAAAGGCTTTCAAAATACTGATCAGATCTGAGGTATCAAAGAGCTGAATGTTTTTCACACTCAGTTGGCAGAGCAAAGCAAAACTCTTACTGGACAGCACACCAGAATGCTGTTCCACTGGCAGAGAGCTCAGCTTACAAAAGTAAGTAGTAATGACTTCTGGTTGGAGTTTATTTTGATAAACTCTGACTTTGTGCAAAATTAGTTCACCTTCTGAAACAGACAGGGGTTGGCGAGTCTCAGACCTGTTATAGCTGTGAAGCTGGTACTCCGGCCTTAGCTTTAAGAACACTCGGGGTCCTTCGAAGGAATCAAAGACCTCTACATCCTCTTTACCAACTCTTTCAGCACTGGCTTTGCCTGGATGCAATGTGTTGGCTTTAGAGGTAAAAGCTTTGTTGAATTCCAAACCCAGGTGGGCACTGCTGGTTGTGCAGATTCTCTGAGACAAGGTGGTATTGCCAACATTCTTAACTTCTCGGGCAGGATGGTAGGAGCTATTATGTTCAGGAAGGTTCTGTCCCCCATGATGAATGTTTTCCATATTCCAATATGCCACACTTTGGGCTGCACAGTAGGCAGAAGGATTACAAGATGCTTGGTATTTTAAAAGTTTTAATAATTTGAGAGTGGCTGCCATTCTGGAGTCTGTACTGATCTTTTTGGCAGTCAGAGCAGTCCTTACACGTGTGACTAGGCAAGTTGTTGTTTATGTGGCGCTTGCTTAGAGATGGACAGAGAGGTGGTCCACAGAAACTGCCTGTAAATCTTCAGCATACCACAAGAGTCGTGGGCCACAAATGGTGGGGCCAGAATTGGTGCCAGATACTTAAAAAAGGGTAGATGAAGAATGAGTGGCTTCTACCTATAACACAAAATTTACACATTATAAGAAATAGGTACAGCCAGGCATGGTGGTACACACCCTTTAAAACCAATACTTAAGAAGTAGAGGCAAGAGGAACTATGGGAGTTTCAGGCCAGTCAAGACTATCTTCTGAGGCCTCATCTCAAAAGGCAAAAGGAAAGATAAAAAGATGCAGGTTGTACTACTGTCGTCCATGCAAGTATGCTCAATGCTAGTGAATGCCCAAAGCACAAGCCAACAAGTGTAAAGGACAAACTCTGTGCTTTGCAAACCAGAAAACTTCCTATCAGAAGCATCATTAGGTGGCTTCTAGACTGCAGCTTGATATAAACTCACTTCCTTGTAGGGAAGGACAAGATGGGGAAGGCAGATTTCCAAAAGGAAGCTGGGAGTAAAAGTAGACAACTCATTCCATTTCTTTATCTTTTTTTTTTTTTTATTTTCATCGCTGTTTTGCATACCAGAAGAGGGCATCAGATCCCTTGGGACTACAGTTATAAATGACTGTGAACAGTCATGTGGGCACTGGGAATTGAACTCAGGACGTCTGGAAGAGCAGGCAATGCTCTTAACTGCTGAGCCATCTCTCCAGCCCACAACAGGCACTTTGTGATTCTATTCTTCTAAGTACAGGTTTTTTTTGCAACGGGGTCTCACTATGTAGTGTTGGTTGGCCTAGAACTCACTGAGATCGTCTTCCTGTCTCTGTCTCACAAGTGCTGGGATAAAAGACACAGACCACTACATCCGGCTGAGGTTCAGTTTTAAAATGGAAATAAGCTAGGGTTAAGAGAGGGTTATGCAAAAGTAGAAATGTGAATGACAGAACTAAGCAGAAAATACCAATTCAACTCCGAGATGATTCTTTCCAGTAGGAAGGATCAGGGACTAAGAAAGGTCAACAGAATCTAAATAAGGAGGCCTTTCACTTTAGAGGATATGAAGAAAGCGCAGGGGAACCCTGAACTCCGGGCCCTGCTTTGGGAAACTTTGATGCTGGCATGGAGGACTGTAATCTCAGCTGCTCACAAGGCTGACCCATGTCCAGTCCCTTACTTTGCTTTAGAGAATTATAACCACAGTAAGCCTCACAGTTCTTACTGTACAAACTTAACTAGAGCCCTGGCAGGCTGGGTGCTATTCCTCTTAGCAAGGGCCCACTATCCTCTTTAGGCTGCGTTGGTTTCTGAGTGGTCTTATGTAGCTTAGCCTGGCCTCAAATTCATAGGATTTCTGTCTCAGTCTACTCCCTAGATGCTGGGGTTACAGGTGGGTGCTCATCACAGAGTTTGGATCACTAGCACAGATCATCAGGAGCTGGGAAGCAGACTCAGAAACTCATACATGGCAGTGGGTGGAAGCAAAATTCAGAAGCCTGATCACAGCTGGTCCATAGGTAGAAAAGAGCCACTCAAAGCTGTGCTTCAAGGTACAAAGAATCCCAGGTCACAGGACTGTCCTGCTGACCAGTCCAGAGACAGCATGAGACTCCTCTGGAGGAGGCAGACTGGCAATGCTGCTACGGAACCAGGTACTAATTATGTCCTCACTTGGCTAGAAGCAGTACAATTTCCATTTTCCTCCCATGGAAAAAAAATGAGCAGGCCATGAAAGTGACTCTCCTGTATTTCTCTACCTCCTCTTTAAAAAAAAAAAAAATTACTGTTTTTTTCCTGCCAGTTATGGTGGCACATGACTTTAATCCTAGCACTCAGAAGGCACAGGCAAGTGTATCCGAGTTTGAGGCCACGCTGGTCTACGTAGAGAGTTCCAGGACAGCCAGGGTGACATGATGAGGTTCTATCTCAAAAACAAAATAATAGTAAAAGATTTACTTTTTCATTGTATGTATATGAGTGCTTTGCCTGCTTCTATGTCTGTGTACCATTTGTGTGTGGCGGAGGCAAGGTGCTGGGTCCTCTGGAACTGTAGTCCTCTGTAGGAGCAGAAAGTTGTGTTAACTGCTGAGTCATTTCTCCAGTTCATATTCTTTCTCTCTTCAATCTCATTTTTTTTTTCATACTTACTAGCAAAGTCCAAAGGGATGTAAGCAGTCAATCAATGGACCATAGGATTATTGCTGCAGTATTTCCATGAATGATCTTCTGAAATCTCTTCCTCTGTGCTTTTAGCCTGTTAGGTCTCAAACCCTGGACCAGAAGCCAAGGTGCCTATTTAACATATCAAAGCACACTTGTCCAATAGATTTTCTCAGCATACCTCAGTTCAGGGTCCTCCTGGCTGGTACACCCCCACCCCCACCCTAAACTTCTCCAGCTCAGGGGTTGGCTGCACTTCCCCTCAGAGGCTCCTCCCTATATAATCCAGACATTTGGTTATATGCTCTTCTTTATACCTTTTGCCCTCTTGGCTGCTGCACCTGGTTCCCCCCCACACTTCTCCCTTCCCCACCCTACCTCCTCACATGGCTCAGGGTCATGTCACTCTGGACTCTTCCAGATGTCTCTGCCTCTAGCAATGCTCTCCCTTTTATCTATAATAAACTTTCTCCTCCACCATACATAGAAGCAGTCATGTCCCATCAGGGTCCATACAAGGGGACCAGCAGGCAACACTGAACTCATGAACACAGTTGGGCAGTTGGCAAAGCCACACCTGAGTGAGCCTTGGTGAGGCAGAACCCCCCACACCCGAGGACTACCTGTTCCGAGGACCTCATGCCGTTATTGAGCACAGCTCTGATGGCTGCCCTAGTGGTCACCACGTCCCGCATAATCTACAGGGTGTATGAAAACTCTCAGGGGGTGTCTAGTCCTTCACTGGGCAGTGTTACTGGTACTTACAATAATAGTGACTGATTTTTTCCAAGCATTGATGCTGGGGCAAATTAATGATTCAACCACCACCCTTAGAAAGAATTTAGACATGTAGAATTGTTAGTAAGGTTAGGTTAAGATGTTTTTGTTAATGGCTTTGAGGTAGAAAATCTTGGGGAGCCGGGCGGTGGTGGCGCACACCTTTAATCCCAGCACTCGGGAGGCAGAGGCAGGCGGATCTCTGTGAGTTCAAGCCCAGCCTGATCTACAAAAGCTAGTTCCAGGACAGGCTCTAAAGCTACAGAGAAACCCTGTCTCGAAAAACCAAAAAAAAAAAAAAAAAAAAAAAAAAAAAAAAAAAAAAAAAAAAAAAAAAAAAAAAAAAAGGAAAGAAAAAAAAGAAAATCTTGGGGAACAATTTAAAGTTTAGAAAGACAAATAATAGAGCAAGGGACTCACGGAGGTCAGGGAACAAAACAATGGCAGCCTGGCTACTGCTGGCTAGGATGGGCTGGTGATCAAAGGTGACCAATTCCTTGTACCCATTTCTGCCCTCGGCTTCCTGATAT
Source organism: Ondatra zibethicus (assembly GCA_004026605.1). Lineage (NCBI taxonomy): Eukaryota > Metazoa > Chordata > Mammalia > Rodentia > Cricetidae > Ondatra > Ondatra zibethicus. Next base: position 16,503 of record PVIU01021228.1, on the reverse strand, counting down.
AAAAACTGTTGATGAGTGGGTATGCACCTCGAGGATTTAAAGTAGAGATGACTGATTGTTTTTCATATACAAACATTTAGATTTGTGATTCTTAAGATGTTTATAAGATTACCTTTTGAGGGCAGTGGCGGCACATGCCTTTAATCACAGCACTTGGGAGGCAGAGGCAGGCGGATCTCTGTGAGTTCGAGGCCAGCCTGGCCTTCAAGAGCTAGTTCCAGGACAGGCTCCAAAGCTACAGAGAAACCCTGTCTCGGAAAAAAAAAAAAAAAAAAAAACAAAGCAAAACAAAAAAAGATTGCCTTTTAAGATAAGTTATAAAATGATTGACCCTTTCTTTGTAACCAAAAAATGCAGCCTGTCAGCAAAAGAACTATCTAAGAAAAATACCTTGCTTGCTTGCACTCTGTTAATCTATAACAAATTGCTTGAGTATGAATTTATATGGGTTCTTGGGACAACTTGGTTTTTACCTATAATACACAAAATGTTTAAATGATGTAAGGGATATGGAAAACATGTTTTACTGGCATTCACTGTAATCATTTACTTGGAAAATAGAGTGCATTGTAATATTTATACTGCTTGAGAAACTTTGCTGCAGTACATAAGCTATAAGAGAGAAAATAAAGTCATGAGAGAAGGAAAACACCAGGAAAGATATAGAAGGAAAGTTGCAGAAGAAGACATCAGGAAATAGTTAGCGGGAAGCCATCAGAAAAGACACAGAAGGGGAACACCAGGGCAGATGAATGAAACAAAAAAGAATAGAGTAGAACAAGGAAAAAAGTAACAAAGAAGCTTTCATCCCTCTAATACAGGCATGTGCTGCTATATCTAGTTTATAAATGGTCATTTTAGGGGTTTTTGCTTGTTTGTTTTCTGTTTTCCGAGAATGGATGATGTAATTCAGGCTAGTATCAAAATCACTATGTAGTTGAAGATGGCCTGACCTTCTGAGCATTCCACCTCCCAGTCCTAGAATTACAAGTGTGTGCTACAATGCCTATTTTATGAGGTGTTGGGGATTGAACCCAGAGCCTCCTGCATACTAAACATACACTTGACCAAGTGAGCTGTATCCCTAGACCTATAAACAGTAATTTTTAAAAATTACCTCTCTATAAGACAATGGTTAAGTGCACTTGCTGGTCTTAATAGAAGACCCAGGTTCAGTTATCAAGACCCACATGGTGGCTCAAAGTCAAATCCAGTTGCCAGGGGATCTGACATCATCTGTTGGCTCCTATGGGCAATAGGCATGAATGTACCATACACACATACATGCAGGCAAAAGATAAAAAGTAATAAATCTAGGAAACATTTTTTTTAATTACCTTTATAAGCCAGGCATGGTATATACCTTTAATCCCAGCACTTAAGTGGCAAAGGCAGGTGGATCTCTGAGTTTAAGGCCAGCCTGGTCTACAAAAGAAAAAGCGGGGGGATTACCTCTATAACTGGATATGGCAACGCACACTTGTAATCTCCGCACTGAGAGGGCACAGGCAGGTGGATCTCTGTGAGTTGAGGCAAACATTGCCTTAGTAGTTCTAGCTTAGCCATGATTTCTTTTTCTTTTTTTTTTTAGATTTTATTTATTTGTTATGTATACAGTAGTCTCAGTATTCTGTCAGAATGTATGCCCGCACACCAGAAGAGGGCGCCATTACAGATGGTTGTGAGCCACCATGTGGTTGCTGGGAATTGAACTCAGGAGGTGCTCTTAACCACTGAGCCATCTCTCCAGCCCTTTATATATATTTAAATTTATTTATTATGTGTACAGTATTCTGCTTGCAGCACCAGAAGAGGGCCCCAGATCTCATTACAGATGGTTGTGAGCCACCATGTGGTTGCTGGGCATTGAACTCAGGACCTTTGGAAGAGCAGTCAGTGCTCTTAACCTCTGAGCCATCTCTCCAGCCCCCAAGCCATGATTTCATACTGAGACTTTCATCTTAAAAAAACAAGGCTGGGCTGGAGAGATGATTCATCAATTAAGAGTACTGGCTGCTCTTCCAGAAGATCTGAGGTTCAATTCCCAGCACCACATGGTGTCTTACAACCATGCATAATTCCAGCCCCAAGGAGTCAATACTCTCTTCTGGCCTCTAAAGGGACACAGTACACAGACATACATGCAAACAAAACACCCAAACACATAAAATAAGTAAATAGAAGGCTGTGGCTACATGAAACCCTGTCTTAAAACAAAGATAACAAACAAAATTAAGTTCTAAGATGGAAATAACAAGAGCCCCGACTGTCTAGGGTCTCTTCCGTACCAATGCTATCTTTTTTCTTTTCCTAATTAAAATTTGTGTTAATAAACAATAGGTTTTTAAAATTTTAAAACATAATTATTTTTACAATTATTTACTTAATGTGTGTGTGTTTGTGTATGTGGAGAGTGAAGGTCACAAAAAAACTTGCAAGAGTCAGTTTTCTACCATGAAGATCCTAAGGATTAAACTCAGATTGCCAGGATTGGTAAAGGGCCTTTAGCCATTTCAATGACTGAAACAGGAGGTTCTATTTATGACATGTCCGTTTTTGTACATCATTACATACTGTTCATATTCACCCCCCGCCACTATACTTTCTTGTCCCCATTCATATTGTGTGTATTGTACACATGTGGAGATGAGCTCAATCTGGTGTCTTCCTCCATGGCTCAACACTTTATTTTTGAGATAGGATTGTCACTGAATCTGAAGGTCACAACTGGCTAGACTGGTCAGTGAGCCCAGGAATGCTCCAGCCTCCACCTCCCAAGAAGGCTAGGACTACAGGCATGTGACACATCATATCCAGCTTTTTTTTTCTTTCATTATTATTAAGGTTCTGGGGATCCAAACTCGGGCCCTCAGGCTTGTGGTCAAGCACTTTACTCACCAAGCCATCTCCCAAGTACCATCTTGCTTTCACGTATAGTCTAGATTCTGCACAGGAGACAACAGACAATCTGTCTTTCTCCCCACCATTATCCTCTCTAGTTTCCTCCTCTCCTCTGGTTAGTCTCCCTTCAAGGCTTAGAGTCCTAAATGAACTATTTGATATGCATCAAGCCCCACCTCCCCTTTAATTTTCTGACGTAGTCCTGGCAGGTCTGGAACTTGGGAGAGATCCACCTGCCTCTGCCTCCCTAGTCCTGGAATGAAAGGCATGTGCCACCGCATCCTGCTTAGTTCTCATTCTAACAATAAGGTAGGTTTATTATTTCCGTATTATTTATAAGTAAGAGATTTTATAAGATTAAGGAAATTCTCATAAGAAAAAAAGAAATCTTCCATATGGTACAGAGCCAAAGGACTGAGTAGAGCTTGCTATCAAAGCTCACACTGCTGGATAGAGGCAGCAACACAATTTAGAAAGCAGAGGTCCAGATTTCCAGATGCCAGGAGTTAGAGTCACTGGGTCAGCTCAAGGGCATCTCCTGCCTATCACATCCCAGTGTTCCAGCTATCACTACAGTTCACCCTACTTATAAGAAGAATAAAGAGAAAACAAAAGAACTGACAACTATATGAAAGAATGGATTTTGCAGAACATTCTACAATCAAAGAAAGAGTACAATAACTGAAGACCTGAAAGTTGGCAGGAGATATTTGAGACGGAAAAATGAAGAGGTCTAGGGGCTGAGGGACTGGAAGGTGGCGCAGTGATCGAAAGCACTGGCTACTCCTCCAGAGCAGTTTGCCTGCTCAAGCAGAGCAGTCTTGCAGACCAGGGTTTGATTCTCAGAACCCACATGGCTCACAACCATCTGTAATTCCTGTTCCAGGGAATCTAATGCCCTCCTCTGGGCTCCGTGGGCACTGCATGGACATGATACATAGACATACATGCCAGAAAAACATGTAGGCACATGAAATAAAATAATTCTAAAAAAGAACAGGAACGCTGGGTGGTAGTGGCGCACGCCTTTAATCCCAGCACTCGGGAGGCAGAGGCAGGCGGATCTCTGAGTTTGAGACCAGCCTAGTCTACAAGAGGCTCCAAAGCTACAGAGAAACCCTGTCTCGAAACACCAAAAAAAAAAAAAAACCAAAACCAAAACCAAAAAAAACAGGTTTTTTTCCCCAGCACTTGGGAGACAGAGATAGGCAGATCTCTGAGTTCAAGGCCAGGTACACAGTGAATTCCAGGATAGCCAGGCTACAGAGAGATCTTGTCTCACAAAAACAAAACAAAATAACACACATCAAATAAATAAATAGTTTTAAGAAAGTTGGCTCAGTGTTTAAGAACATTTGCTCTTGCAGAAGACCCTAATTCATTTCCCAGCACCCACAATGGTGACTCACAACTCCAGTTCCAGAGGATCTGATACCTTTTTCTGAACATTGAGGACACCAGGCATGTGCATGGTACACATACATACATGCAGGCAAAACATTTATACATGTAAAATAAAATAAATTTAAAGGAAAATTTAAAAAGAAGAATTAAGTTTTAAGATGCACCAGGCGGTGGCGCATGCTTTTAATCCCAGCATTTAGGAGGCAGAGGCAGGCGGATCTCTGTGAATTCAAGGCCAGCCTGGTCTACAGAGCAAGTTCCTGGACAGCCTTCAAAGCTACAGAGAAACCCTGTCTCAAAAAAAAAGACTTTTAAGATGTTGGGGCATGGTAACACACGCTTTTAGTACACTGTGCAGAAAGAGGCAGGTACATCAATCTGAATTTGAAGCCAACCTAGTCTACACAGCAAGTTCTAGGCCAGCCAGGGCTATGCAATGAGACCCTGTCTCAGGAGGGAAAGTGAGTTTTAGTTTTAAATTCAGTGAGGTGGCACATACCTACACATACCTATAACCCCAGGCAGGACTTGAGAGATCTGGGCAGGACTGACACATGTTCAAGGCTAGTCTAAACTAAACAGACTTTCCAAATTAACAAATGGATTAACAAAAATATTTAAGAGCTCAACACAGGAGAGAAAGAAAGAGAAAACTCATAGTAAAAATAGAGGAAAGATCCCAGGACAAGAATTGTGATCAGACAAAAAGCACAAGCAGTTCATGCTGGAAGAGATAGATGGGCAGTATCTGGAAAAGGAATGTCTAATGGATAATCTAGGGATGGGCAGACTGACAGAAAAATAAGCCAGTAATAACACTAACAGAAATTATTGCCAGGTATACATTACAGCCGTAGTCTGCATATAACCCCAGCACTTAAGAGTTTGAAGCAGGAAGATCATGAGTTTGATGCCAACATGGGCTACACTGAGATCTGGTTTATATTTTTTTTAAATGTATTTATTCTTATTTTATGTGCATGGATGTCTTGCCTACACGTATGTCTATGTGAAGATGTCAGATCTTGGAATTACAGACAGTTGTTAGCTGCCATGTGGGTGCTGGGAATTGAACCTGGGTCCTCTGGAAGAACAGTCAGTGCTCTTGACTGATGAGCCATTTTTCCAGTACTTATTTACAATTAAAAAAAAAAAAAAGGAGGGAGGGGTCTGGATAGATGACTCCATGATTAAGAAAACTTTCTGCTTTTCCAGAGGATCTGAGTTCAGTTCAGCTCAGAAACATCCATAAGTGTAACTCCAAGGGAGGGATGCGCTTGCTGGCCTTTGCAGGCACACGCATACGTATGACACTTACACACATACACATATACATAAATAAAAGTAAAATAAAATTAAGAGTCTTTGTTTAAAATCAAAACAGAGAGAGGGATGGAGAGTGAGCAACACTAGCTATATGATGGCTTATACCTGAAATCTCAGGTACTCAGGATGCTGAGAAGAGATACAAAATTCTACCTGGGCAACATAGTGAGTGAGTCCAGTCTCAAAACAACAACATTGTTAAAAGCACTTGCTGCTCTTTCGGAGGACCAGGGTTCAACTCCCAGTACCCTCAAGGTGGCTGACAACCATCAATAACTCCAGTTCCAGAAGATCTGATGCCCTCTTCTAACTTCTATGGGTACCAAGAGAGCACGTAGTGCATATCATTCATTCAGGCAAAACACTCATACACATAAAATAAATCTAGAAACAGAAATAAAAAGGGCCTGTGGGTGTAGCTCAGTAGTTGTTCGTTGCCTTCTATAAAGAAGCCCTAAGTTCACTACCCAGTGCCACATAAAAGCTGGAAGAAAGAAGAGAGGAAGGAAGGAAATGCAATACAAATGTTATATGAAAGCAGCTGCTCTAAGACTTCTCTAAATCATGTTGCTATAATGCTAAACCAAACCTCAAAGAAAAAGAAATAAACCAATAGATGCCAAAAGGAACAGACTGTTGAAAATGATTTTGGGGAACAAAAATGGGGGAAGAAACTAGAAAGAACTGACAGTGTTAAAAGTTCTATTGAACTATTTAAATCACAATTTCAACAAAATACATGTGTTAGAGGTGTGGTGGTGCACACCTGTAATCCTAGCACTTGTGAAAGTGGGAGTCACAGTCATCCTTAACTATATACTGAGTTTGAAGCCAGGCTAGGATACAAGTGACCCTGTCTCAAAAACAAAAGCCAAGTCTAACTAGGCCTGGTGGTGCAGGTCTTTAGTCCCAGAACTTGGGAGGTAAAAGCAGGCAGATCTACAGGAGTTCAAGGTCAGCCTGGTATACAGAGTGAGATCCAGGACAGCCAGGGCTGTTATACAGAGAAACCAAAAACAAAATGAAAAGCCAAGTCTAGTGGTGCACAACTTTAGTCCCAGTACTAAGAAGGCAGGGGCAGGTAAAGCTCTGTGGTTTTGAGGCCAGCCTGGTCTATACAGCAAGCTCCCAGCTAGCCAGGGTTATACAGCAAGATCCCCTGTGTTTAAGAGAAGAAAAAAGTAGGGAAGAAGAGGCAAAGTAAGAGAGCAGGGAAGAAGAGCATTGAAAAGGAGATGTGCTGCCAGGTAGAGAAAACAGGCGGAGAGGGAGTTAGTTAACTCTTCTTTCCTCTTGGTTTCCCAGAGCACAAACAAGAAAGCTGAAAATTAATTAATTAATTCCTGGCTCCTTAATTAAAGGCTCCAACCTGACGTCACTGTACTAAGCTCCCGCCTAGTTTCAATTTTCTAAATATATCCTCTTCTCTATCTCCTCTTTAGGGCTGCTAATAGACCACAGCACAGCTTCATGGCATTGGCATCTCCAAAAGGCACTGCTCCACCACCCAGAACGATGTGATTAACACAGAAGCCAGAAGTCTTACCTTTTTATCTTCCAGATACATGCCTCAGCAAGGCCATCTTAAACCACAGTCCAGAAGTTAGAAAAAGGGAATTGGGCAGAAAAGGGAGCCATGGTAACTGTAAGTCAATTAAGCGTATGACACATTTAGTATATACAAATTACCAACTACTCATTCTCATACTGTCTTTTCTTTTTTGCAGTGTTAGTAATCAAACTCAAGGCCTCATGAATGCTAGGCTTACTATAGCCTTAGCTCCTAAATTTTTCTAGGGGCTAAATTCTCCTAGTGGGAGTTTACCAAATTTAAAGCCACAAAGGCTTATATATAAACTGACAGTAATGACCCTGAGCTGTCAGTGAGATGCTAACTAGGTCGTTTCTTCCCTTCTGCTCCCACACGGGAGGAGAACCTACCAGCAGTCTAGGAAGGTTAAGCACACTGCAAACTGCACAGGTCAAGGGAAGGGTCTATGAACTAAGCCAAAACAAAATCAAAACTGGGGAGAGGGGAGTCCAAATCTAGCACAAACCATTCTTCTTTTTCCCCACCTTTTTGTTTTTTTTTTTTCTTAAGACGGTCTCAGTTGGGCGGTGGTGGCATACGCCTTTAGTTTCAGCACTCAAGAGGCAGAGGAAGGTGGATCTCCTTGAGTTTGAGGCCAGCCTGGTCTATGGAGGGAGTCCCTGAACCGCCAGAGCTACCCAAAGAAAAGGTGTCTCAAAGAAACCCTGTCTTAAACAAACAAACAAGCAACAACAAGAAGACAGGGTCCCAGCACTCCCAGCACTCGGGAGGCTCTGTGAGTTTGAGTCCAGCCTGGTCTACAAGAGCTAGTTCCAGGACAGGCTCCAAAGCTACAGAGAAACCCTGCCTCGGAAAAAAAAAAAAAAAAAAAAAAAAAAAGACAGGGTCTCATGTATCCCAGAATGGTCTCAAACTATGCATCTGAATGTTGGGGCGGTGAGGATATGACTGCTCCTAGGTATGGGTGGCGGAGGTTTACTGTAAACACGAAAGAGAGCATAAGGAGAGGCACCTGGAAGCCCAGAGTGAACATGGCTGACACGTGGGAGAGGTGGGCAGGGAGAGGCAGAAGTCAAGAAGCCAGGAGTGTGGGAACTAAGAGCAGTGGCCAAGAGAAAAAGGGGCCCTTAGCGAAAGGGCAGGTAGTCAAGATAGCTGAGGTTATATAGGAATCAGAGAAGCTGGGAGTTTAGGGTAGGAGCAGGGTATGGCAGCCAGGATGACTCTGTGTACTGAGAGTTGCTGGGAGGATCTGGCAGCCGGTCCACTTTGATACGTTAAATAGGCACCTCAGTTAACCCTTTAGCCTGATTTTGGGACCTAACAGTAGCCAGCAGAGGCAGGCCCTGAACTCCAGTGTGACAGGATTCTAGGCACACGCCTCCATGCCCTTCCCTCCACTTTAGAGGATGGTTAAAGAGCGGATAAAATAAATATAAAGACCCACACAGCCATGAGAGAAAATTCCCAACAATAATTCCAGTCACATACAACCAAACACCTGGGTTTTTATTGCTGTTTTGGTTTTTCACCTGTTTTTCCAATTTTTAAGGTTTCAAAAATAAGAAACTTCAGATTTCCGTTTTTGTTGGTTTTGTTTTTATACAGGGGTGGGGAAAAGCACAGAGTCTTCCTATAGCCCTGTATGGCCCCAAACTCACAGAGATGTGCCTCCTTCATTTCCTGAGTGCTGGAATTAAAGATGTGCACTACCACACCAGGCCAGAATTCTTTTATATAAAAGCTGACTTACTGGTTAGAAAGATGGCCCAGTGTTTAAGAGCACCGGCTGCTCTCCCAGCCCACACTTTGGCTCACAACCAACTACAATTCAAGTCCCAGGAGATCTGACATCCTCTTCTGGACTTCTCCAGCACTGCACACACATGGTGCACAGTCATGCACAAAGGCAAAACACCCAGACACAGAAAATAAAAATATAGAAAAAACATTACGTTGACCTATTTACACGATGAATGCCAAGGCTTCATTGGGGACCAGAAAACAATAAACCACTAAGTGTGGCAGACACACAGACACAGCAGCTCTGCCCACTTTCTCAGCTGAAGGAAGCAAGTAGTAGGCTTTAGATTTCATTTTGGTCTACCAAGCAGGACTAAATCACCTAGTGCTAGCCTCTGGCAACTGAGGGCAGTAGGCCTAAGAACCTAGTTCTAGAAAGCTATTGTTTTGAGTACTAACAGTGTGGGCAAAGTACAGAAAACATGAACACAAAATACCAGTTACTTTTTACATTAAAATTCCTAGATAGGCGTTCCACAGGATGAAGCAAAGCCCAGATGTCTACACTGAGTGAGCAATGAAGCCCTCGAGAAGAGTCATAAATGTATCTAGTAGAAAGGGGCCTATCCAGAGTTCCTTCCTTGAGTTAGAGCAAAGAGATGCCATGATTTGAACAGAAAAGGAGCAGTAATTTCCTGCTCCTGGGAGAGAGAGGAAACAAACACTACTGCCTCGAGTTGGGCTTGTGCAACCAGGAACTGCTAAAAAAATTAAGGTAAATGTCCCACTGCCTCACCCCGGCCCAAGCCCTAAACCAAACGCTGTTCAAAATGCTTTCTGGAGAGAAGCTGGTTAAGAAACACCGCCTCGGCCGGCCGGTGGTGACGCATGCCTTTAATTCCAGCACTCGGGAGGCAGAGGCAGGCAGATCTCCGAGTTCGAGGCCAGCTTGGTCTACATAGTGAATTTCATGACAGCCAGGGCTACACAGAGAAGCCCTGCCTCAAAAATCTGGGGCGGGGGGGGGCGGGGGAGAAGAAGAAAGACCTACTCTCGGGACCCACCCAAAACCGGCTAAGTCACTTTCTAAGGGCTTTGAGTGGACGCTAGGATGTGGAGTGGGACCGAGCAGAATGTTTAACAGCCCTGTGAGGTACATACAGTCACGATCTCCACTTCACAAGGGCTCAAAGGTAGCTTTCAAAGAAGTCTTTGGCCCTCAGTCACAGCAGTTTGGAGAGGCGAAGGTGGCCCAGATACCGAAGGGCTCTCGGGTGGCTCCCGGGTCGCCGGCTAGGAAGCACTGCCTAGGTGCAGCAGGCCCGGGAGAACCGGCCGGTGGGGCCGGAACGCAGGCAGCACGTCCTCCCCGGCCGCCCACTCACCTGCCGCCCGCAAAGGTAGCGCCCCAGCTCCAGTCCCGGCCGCAAAGGCAAAGTCAACACACACAGCCCTCTAGCAGCAACCGCTCCACAACTCACTTCCGGCCAGCGGCCGTCTACTTCCGCCTGCGTCAGTCCCGGAGCCGCCGAGGCTCAAAAGACTCCCGTAAGCATTTTTCACTGACATTTTCTAACGGCAGACTTTAAAAGGAAGCCTAGAATATGCAGACGGCAAAACAGTACCCTGGATGGATCGCTTTGGAAGTAATTGAGCAGCTGTGCACAGGTTCGAATCCTAGGATTACCATCAAGGTTTTATGATTTTGGAAAGTCACATACATAAACTTTTTAAGCCTAGATTGTTTTCTATACAATGGGTAGATGAAAAATGGGCACAAGGAACAGCGTGTATCGCCTTTAATCTCAACGCTTAGGAGGCAAAGGCAGGCAAATTTTCTTTCTTTCTTTCTTTCTTTCTTTCTTTCTTTCTTTCTTTCTTTCTTTCCTTCTTTGTTTTGTTTTGTTTTTCAAGACAGGGTTTCGCTGTAGTTTTTTTAGAGCCTGTCCTGGAACTAGCTCTTGTAGACCAGGCTGGCCTCGAACTCACAGAGATCCGCCTGCCTCGGTCTCCCGAGTGCTGGGATTAAAGACATGCGCCACCACCAACCATTTTAGGCAAATTTTCTTGAATTGGAAGCCAGCCTGGTCTACATAGTGGGTTCCAGGATAACCATGGCTGTGTAGCAAGATCTTGCCAATAAATAAATAAATGATACAGAAAAATGGATGCAAGTCGGACACGGTTGCACACGACTTTAATCCCAGCATTTGGGAGGCAGAGGCAGTCAGAGCTCTGAGTTCAAGACCATTCTGGTCTACATTCTAGCATTTCAGCACAGCCAGAGCTGTTACACGGAGAAACCCTATGTAGAAAAGCCTTTAAAAAAAAAATGGATGCGGGCTGGAGAGATGGCTCAGAGGTTAAGACCATTGCCTGCTCTTCCAAAGGTCCTGGGTTCAATTCCCAGCAACCACATGGTGGCTCACAACCATCTGTAATGGGATCTGGTGCCGTCTTCTGGCCTGCAGGTGTAAACACAGACAGAATATTGTATACATAATAAATAAGTATTTTTTTAAAAAAATGGATGCAACAGGAGTGGAATTGAATGAGACTCCTAGAACAGAGAGAGCCAGAGGAAACAAGCTCCAATGGGAGCAGAAGCCAGGAGCAAATCCAGCCCTGGGAGCCACCCCCCAGTCCTGGGACACTGGCAGACCAGGATTGAGCCAAGGACCTGACTCAGAGCCTGCGACCTCCACCGGAACCGGAGTGGGACTGAACCAGTTACCTAAGATAAAGAGAGGACAAGCTCCACCAGGAACAGAAGCCAGGAGCAAACCCGGTCTCGGGACACGAGCGGATCAGGATTGAACCAGTGACAAGATCCAGAGTCAGCAATCACCACCAGAACAGGAATAACGCCAAGCCAGGGACTTCTGCAAGAGGAGATCCAGACCAATATTTACAGAAACAGATCAAAGCCAGCAGTCTAGACCAAAGTAGGCCTGAGACAGCAAACTCCAAGGGAGCAGACCACAACACAGGAGCACTGAGCTACCTCCAGGAACAGGAATAACCAACGGGGAACTAGAACTGTGACACTGACTGTACCACGAGGAAAACCATCCGAGCTTTGGATTCACTGGCACCTAGAAGATTATTCAACAGAATCTCAGACAGCACCAACCACACCTATTAGAGGAAAAGATGAGTAGAAAAGGTAAGATCACAAGCTACACCACAAAGAGCAACACAATACCAGTGAAACCCAAAAAAGTTAAGACCCTACAAAAGTAAGACCTGAACAACCAAATATGGATGACCCAGAAGAAAATGATCTAAAAAAATAACCACAAGAGAATATCTGAAATTCTTAAAGATGAAATGAGAAATTACCTTAAAGAAATGGAAGAAAAAACAAACAAAAAATTGGAAGATATCAGCAAATCACTTAAAGAAAACCAAGAAAAACAACTCAAACATATAACAGAAACTATTCAGGACTTGAAAACTGAGATAGAAAAAAATAAAGAAAACACAAGCCGAAGGAATTATAGAAACAGAAATAATGAGGAAAAGAATAGGAACCACAAATGCAAGTATGAACAACAGAATACAAGAAATGGAAGAGAGAATCTCAAGTGCGGAAGATAAAATAAAGGAAATAGACTCATCAGTTAAAGAAAACATTAAATCTAACAAAAGCTTAACCCAAAATATCCATGAAATATGGGACAACATAAAAAGGTCAAATCTTAGAATAATAGGTATAGAAGAAGGAGAAGAAAGTCAACTCAAAGGCACAGAAAATTTATTTAACAAAATCATAGAAGAAAACTTTCCCTACCTAAAGAAAGATATGCCTATGAAGATACAAGAAGCTTACAGAACACCAAATAGACTGGATCCAAAAAAAAAGCCTCTTGCCACATAATAATCAAAACACTAAACATACAGAGTAAAGAAAGAATATTAAGAGCTGCAAAGGAAAAAGGCCAAGTAACATATAAAGGTAGACCTATCAGAATTACACCTGATACGCTTCTCAATGGAGACAATGAAAGCCAGAAGGTCATGATCAAACATTATGCAGACATTAAGAGACCACGGATGCCAGCCCAGGCTACTATACCTAGCAAAATTGTCGATCACCATAGAAGGACAAAACAAGATATTCCATGACAAATCTAGATTTCAAAATACCTAGCCACAAACCCAGCTCTACACAAAATACTAGAAGGAAAACTCCAACCCAAGGAAGATGGCTACACCAACAAAAACACAGACAATTGATGATCTCATTACAGCAAATCCTGAAGAAGAAAAAAACGTACAAAATAACATCACCAACGATGAAAACCAAATTAACAGGAGATAGCAACCACTGGTCATTAATATCCCTTAATGTAAATGGATTCAACTCACTCATAAAAAGGCACAGGCTAACAGAGTGTATATGAAAACAGAATCCATCCTTCTTCTGCATACAAGAAACGCATCTCAACCTCAAAGACAGACATTGTCTCAAAGTAAAAGGTTGAGAAAAAATATACCAGTCAAATGGATCTAAGAAACAAGCGGGTATAGCTATCCTAATATCTAACAAAATAGACTTCAAGCTAAAATCAGTCAGAAGAAACAAAGAAGGACATTTCATATTAGTCACAGGGAAAATCCATCATGAGGAAATTTCAATACTGAACATCTATGCCCCAAATACAAGGGCACCTTCATATGTCAAAGAAACGCTTCTAAAGCTTAAATCATATATTAAACCCCACACACTAATATGGGAGACTTCAACACACCTCTCTTACCACTGGACAGGTCAATCAGACAAAAATGACCAAAGAGGGGCTGGAGAGATAGCTCAGTGGTTAAGAGCACTGACTGCTCTTCCAGAGGACCCGGAGTTCAATTCCCAGCACCCACATGGAAGCTCACAACTGTCTGAAGATCCAGTTGCAGGGGATCTGACACCTTCACACAATTGCACATAAAATAAAGATAAATAAACCATACAAATATTTTTTAAAAAATGAACAGAGAAATAAGAGAACTAACAGATGTTATGACTCAAATGGACTTAACAGACATCTATAGAATATTCCATCCAAACAGAAAAGAATATATGTTCTTCTCAGCACCTCATGGAACCTTCTCAAAAATTGACTACATACTCGGTAACAAAACAAACCTCAACAAATAGGAAAAAATTGGAATAATCCAATGTACCTTATCAGATCACCATGCTTTAAAACTAGAAGTCAAGATCAATACCAATTCCAGAAAATACACAAACACATGGAAATTAAGCAATGCTCATCTGAATCATCAATGGGTCAAGGAAGAAATAAAAGGGGAAATTAAAGACTTCCTAAAATTCAATGAAAATGACCACACAACATACCCAAATTTATGGGACACAATGAAAGCAGTGTTAAGAGGCAAGTTCATAGCACTAAATGCCTACATAAAGAAGCTGGAAAAATCCCACACAAGTGAATTAACAGAACAATTGAAAACTTTAGAACAAAAAGAAGCAAACTCACTAAGAGAACTAGAGGGCAGGAAATAATCAAATTGAGAACTGAAATCAACAAAATAGAAACAAAGAAAACAATACAAAGAATCAATGAGAAAAAGAGTAGTTCTTTGAGAAAATCACCAAAATAGACAAACCTTTATCCAAACTAATCAAAAGGTAGAGAGAGAATATCCAATTTAACAAAATCAGAAATGAAAAGGGGGACATAACAACAGACATGGAGGAAATACAGAGGATCATCAAGTCATATTCTGAAACCTGTACTCCACAAAATTGGAAAACTTAAAGGAAATGGACAACTTTCTGGATAAATGGCACTTACCAAAATTAAATCAAGACCAGATAAGATTTAAACAGACCTATAACTGCTGAAGAAACAGAAACAGTCATCAAAAGTCTCCCAAACAAAAAAAGCCCAGGACCAGATGGTTTCAGCTCAGTATTCTACAAGACTTTCAAAGAGGATCTAATACCAATACTCCTCAAATTATTCCACACAATAGAAACAGAGGAAACATTGCCAAACTCTTTTTATGAGGCTACAATTACCCTGATACCCAAACCACAGAAAGAGAATACTAAGAAAGAGAATACTAAGAAAGAGAATTACAGACCAATCTCACTCATGAACATTGATGCAAAAATACTAAATAAAATACTAGCAGATAGAATCCAAGAACACATCAGAACCATCATCCACCATGACCAAGTCGGCTTTGTCCCACAGAACCGCAGGGATGGTTCAACATACAAAAATCTGTTAATGTAACCCACCATATAAACAAGCTGAAAAATAAAAACCACATGATCATCTCATTAGATGCCGAAAAAGCTCTTGACAAAATACAACATCCCTTCATGATAAAAGTCTTGGAGAGAGCAGGGGTACAAGGAACATACCTAAACATAAGGCAATATACAGCAAGCCAACAGCCAACATCAAACTAAATGGAGAGAAACTCCCAACGATTCCACTGAAATCAGGAACAAGACAAGGTTGTCCACTCTCTCCATACCTATTTAATATAGTTATTGAGGTTCTAGTTAGAGCAATAAGACACCAAAGAGAGATCAAGGGGATACAAATTGGAAAAGAAGAAGTCAAACTCTCACTGTTTACTGATGATATGATAGTTTACATAAGTGATCCCAAAAATTCTACCAAAGAACTTCTACAACTCATAAACACTTTCAGCAGTGTAGCAGGATAGATTAACTCAAAAAAATCAGTAGCCGTCCTGTACACAGATGATAAAAGGGCTGAGGAAGATATCAGAGAATCAACACCCTTCACAATAGCCACAAATGGCATAAAATATCTCGGAGTAACTCTAACCAAACAAATGGAAGACTTGTACGACAAGAACTTTAAATCTTTGAAGAAAGAAATTGAAGAAGACACCAGAAAATGGAAAGACCTCCCATGCTCTTGGGTAGGAGAATTAATATAGTAAAAATGGCAATCCTAACGAAAGCAATCTACAGGTTCAACGCAATGCCCATCAAAATCCCAACAAAATTCTTGAAAGAGCGGTACTCAACTTCATTTGGAAAAGCAAAAAACCCAGGCTAGCCAAAACAATCCTGGGCAACAAAAGAACTTCTGGACAATCCCTGACTTCAAACTATACTACAGAGCTACAGTACTGAAAACAGCCTGGTACTGGCATAAGAACAGACAGGAGGACAATGGAACCTAATAGAAGACCCAGATATCAATCCACACATCTTTGAACACCTGATATTTGATAAAGAAACAAAAAATATCAAATGAAAAAAAAGCATATTCAACAAGTGGTGCTGGCATAACTGGATATCAACATGTAGAATAATGAGAATAGACCCATATCTATCACCATGTACAAAACTCAAGTCCAAATGGATCAAATACCTCAACCTAAAGCCAGCCACACTGAACCTTATAGAAGAGAAAGTGGGAAGTACACTTGAACGCATTGGCACAGGGAAACACTTCCTAAATAGAACCCCAGCAGCACAGACACTGAGAGAAACAATTAATAAATGGAACCTCCTGAAACTGAAAAGCTTCTGTAAAGCAAAGGACACGGTCAACAAGACAAAA
>PVIU01021227.1:0-32093 GCA_004026605.1 Ondatra zibethicus | reverse complement strand
ACAGCCCTACCAGTGTGGGCCGCCTCCGATCTCAGCACAGGAAGAGAGAGTGCTGGGTTAAGAGAGCCCCACCAAGGAAAGGGTGATCTTGCGGGAGGGAGGGAGGGTTCAGGGTCCTGTGGAACAAAGAAGCCCGCCTGGACCTTACCGGTGTGCACCACCGATCTCAGCGCAGTTTCCTGCATATTTTAAATAAAAACTCTACTTTTGAAACATCTGTTCCATGCTATAAATGATCAAGGAAGGTAGCAGAAAACAACTTTCATGTGTATATTAAGTACCTTTAAATTATGATATGCAATTTAAGTTAATTTGGTAGTTATAATGCCTTTTATTATTGTGCTGTTGGCTTATTCTAGATGGCATTGGTAGATAAGTATATTTTACATAATGATAGGCATTCTCTTCAATACTGGAGGTAAAAATATACAAACTGCTCATACATATAAGAATGGCAATACATCCTTAAAAATAATCTTTCTAAGTAACCCAGTTTTTCTTTTCAAAAATGTTTTCATTTTAGTTGGCACATCACAAATGTATTTATAGATAGGCTACAGAATGACATTTCAATACAGGTACTCAATGTAATTGATGCATCTTTCATCTGAAACACTTATTATTTCTTCATATGTGGAACATTTAAAAATCCTTTCCCAAAGTTATTTTAAAATGTATAATGAAATCTTGTAAACTATACTTATCCTACTGTGCTATAGAACATTAGAAGTAATTTTTCCTAACCAACTGCATTCCTATAAGTCTAAATCATCCTTGCTTTAAGCCTTCCCCCACATGCTATTTCTAGGCTCTGGTAACATTGCTGTTCCAGTATCATCTTTTTGAGATTAACTTTATATCTCCATATAAAAGTAAGACAAAAATAATTTACCTAAGTAATTTTTAACAATTAATTTACTGTATTGAAGATCAATAAATGATGAATTACCAGTCTCTGGTCAGGCCTTGCTATATGTATATAAATATTAATTTACGTGGCCACAGATTTCTCCTTCATTGTGACCTTTATGTTGTCAATAACAAATATATTACTGAATATATCACAGCTCTTAGGAAATGAATGGTGAGCACATTGTAATCATTTTTCAATTTATGTTAATATAACTTATAATGGTGACAATAAAGCATATTAAGTACATTTACAAAAATTAACTCTTAAGAACTTATGAACTCTAAGGCTAGAAAGGTGGCCCAGGGGTTAAGGAGCAGTATATACTGCTCTTGTAGAAGACCTGACTTTGATCCCTAGTACTGACACTGGGCTCAAAACAGGATTCATAGACAATTGTCTTTGGCCTCCATAGACAATTATATTCACACACACATACCTAACCACAGACACTAGCAAATACACTGAATTAAAGATAAAGGTAAAGTCATCAGAAAGTGAATTTATGAGCTCTGTTAAAGCATGATATACATACTTTTCTAATAAAATGGACATAGTCAACATCAGTCCTTTCTGGTTTAGAAAGCAATGATTCTTTTTTAGTAATTATTAATTCAGGACAAAATTACTATTTTGAAACTTTCTAAGAGATTATTTATATAATTACAATTTTTACATTCTGACAATGGCTAATATTAAGATGCCTTGATTTTCAAAGAAAGTTTTCATATGCAAATATTACATTTTCTATACTCTAAGCTTCATTGCTCTGCTAATTTTATATAAGAGGAAATAAACTTGCTATAGCTACTTAAAAATAGCTTCAGTCTATCAGGAATCTGGCATGTAGCTGACTTCGAAGGCTTCTGGAAATTTATGTTGAAATGATTACATTAGGGAACAAAAGGTGGAAAAAAAATTCCAACTCACTTGTTGAACTTTACTCAAACATATTAATTTATTTAATTTGTTGCCAAACTCCTTCTTAAAGTACTGAGAAAGTTTTTTTTGACAATAGCAAATGGGAAAGTAAGTTTGCTCATTTAGTCAAATAATGAAAAATCAGAAGCCAGTTGAGGGCATTAGTGTCATGGTAAAAATAAAATGGTGCCATTCCCATGTGGCAGCAGTGGGCAGGGGGCTATGAGACAACAGCAGATCACAAAGGCAGCTGGTTTTAGGCAGGGAGCAACATGGTAGGTGAGAGACCTCGGTGGGCAGCCAGTCACACAAGGAGCCATAGCTGTGGCAGGTGAGAGAGAGAGACATATTAGGCATGCCATGCAGAGATAGTGGGTATTTATTTAGTGGGTGATGGAGGGGAAAGGGAAAGGTGGGAAGGGGAGAAGGGAAAAGAACAGAGAGAGAGGCAGAGAGAGAAAGAAAAAACATAGAGAGGGGGTGAAGGGGAGAAGTGGGGAGAAGAGAGGGAGGCAGAAACTACCTCTTTGGAAGAGAGACAGAAAGGAAATAACTGAGGCTGGAAGCAGAAGGAAGATATGCTTGCCTCATTGGATGATGGGGGCAGGGAGGTAGTGGGCAGGGCTTGTCTCTTAAAAGGACAGGACAGACCATTACATTCCTATTTCTTTTTTTATAATAAAAAGACAGGAGGTTAGGCACAACAGGTTAAAGGAATTGGGACGGTGGATTTTCAAGACTGTTTCCTGCTTATTTGAGGGTGTTGTCTTGGGGAGGGAACCTGAGAAAGCTGGGTGCTGGTCACATCCTGGCATAGCTGGTCTCTCTGCTCCTGTCTGATGTTTGTGGCATGAAAATATCTGGTGTCTCTTATATCTGTTTAAGGTATTGGCAGAACAGAGGACAAAGTTAAGTTTAGGAAAAAAAATTTAGGACCAGGGAATTGAGAATGGTGTATCTGACTTGTTTAAGGTGGATCCTTCAATTCGGCTCCCTAGAACTCACAAGAATTTTTTTGGGTTTGTGAAAACATAAGTTTTAGACATATGCATTGTATAAACTGTACTATATTTATGTCAGAATGGCTGTTACAGATGTTTTTGCACAATGAAAAATATTTTTAAGTCTATGGAAGGCAGCGTGAGAGAGAAATTTGATTAACTTGTATTTGTCCTCACACCTTTATAATTTGCAGGTACATACATTAATAGCTTGTATTTATGTTTTACTGGAATTTGTTTGGTGAGGTTTTCCTTTTAAACTGACAAAACATCTTAGCTGTCAAACTGCTTCAGAGATCTTGGAGAAGGATAAAACTTCACTTGAGTTATTGTTTAAAAATGACAGAGAACATACTTGTTTAGCACCCAGAGCTACTTCTCATGGTCCTCCATGGTTGCTGAGGGCCGCATTTGCCTTTTACTGTTTAGCACAGGGCCTGACAGGCTCCAGAAGATCCTGTGGGCTAAGAAATCTGTAGGAAGTCAAGTCTACCTTGACCTGAACAGCTAGGCTATTGATCCCAGCGATTCTGTTCACTGTCTAGTGATCTTCAGTTTAGATAAAAGGCAGTTTTTTCCAGTGGTCAGTGCTTGGCAGTTGAAACGAATTGCAGATGGACGTTGTTTTGTGCCCATTTGTCTTCTGTCTTCTTTGGAAGAAGTAGAGTGCTGCTGCTAGGAGCCAACCTGTCTCTTTGTTATGAAAAATCTTTTAAAAATTAAGCATTTAAATGCCATAGTTTTTCAGATCTCTAAGCAGTTGAGGGCTGTTTACTGGGTATTGATGAGTTATAACTACAGTATAGAATCTGCCTGGAGAAATGGGTCTGAGCTTAACTGTACTGGCTGTCAGTTTAACAGGTAAATCAGGGTTAGATTAAGAGACTTAAAAGCATATACCAATTTAAAACATGAGAATTATTGCTTTGTAGTCTGGAATGAGATACAATGAACAGACAATTATAAAATTTAACAGTAAACATAGGTGCATTTAAGTTACATGTATGCACACACACAGTGAATAGGAATTGGGTGAAATGGTGGTACTTTGGTGGGCCCTACCAAAGGCATGCCACTGCACAAAACACACATGCAACAGAGGCAGCACCAGGGAACCAGGCAGAGAATATCTCAGTAAAGATGGCAGGACTTGGTCACCTGACCTCAGTTAAGATGGCAGTAAGGTCCTGACCTCAGTCAAAATGCCGGCAGTCATGTACTATATGGAGAAGCCACTTTTTTGAGCCACAGGAGTTTTAAACATAATAACAAGAAAGACCCAGAGCTGTGATCCACTCTGTTGCCAAGCTGCCACACCACAAGCCACAGTGGAAAGCAAAGGCTGGAATTGAAAACAGCTGCTTCATGGATCCAACTAATCTTGTTGGTTTCCATGGGACCAGTGATAGCAGTGGCAGGGATAGTTTGAGGAAAATCAGGGCCAGCAGGACACGAGCAGAGCATTCACAGGTGGGTGGCTGATAGTTTGAGGGTTTACACCATAGCTGAAAATGTAAAAACCCACAAAAACTGCAAACAAACACCACAGTGCCTATAGGAAGATATCTCCTCTCTACAAGCTTAATGAAACAGCAACACCACAAAGCCTATAGGAAAATATATTTTCTCTACAGGCAGGGTGTGTATGAGGCCTGACTGGCTTCGGGTCTGGGTGACTCTGAAGCCAGAGGCTAGAGGCCATTCTGAGTGGTCTCTCACAACATGGACCACTTACAACTAGCCCCAAAGAAAAGAAAAGAAAAAGAAAGGAGAAAGAAAACTCCAAGGGACCATGGACTCCAAAACAAATGCACAGCACAGCATGTGCAGTGCTAGCACAGGAGGACAAACTCGGTTAGTCTGGTCACATTTTTAGCTATGGGAAGCAACCAGAGATGAATGTCAGTGAAGGGCTCAACCATAGCCATGAAATCTGTGGTTGGCTGACTGGAAGGGGAAAACTCACCACTGAAGCTGCTGGTGTGTGTAAAAGTTGGCATTCTGGCATATAGAACACAGAGCTGTTGCAAAGAAATCTGGTTCTGGAGCCTAGGGTTCCATGTGTTCTCAGCTGGCCCTCCCACAGACCAGAGGGAATGTGGAGAGAGCCTGACCGAGTCACAAGCATCAAATGTTATGTAAAAATAAAATGATGCCATTCCCTAAGTTGCAGCAGTGGACAGTGGGCCATGAGACCACGGCGGGCCACAAAAACAGCCAGTCCCAGGCAGGGAGCCACTCAGTAGGTGAGAGACCTTGGCTGGTAGCCAGTCCCATGAGGAGCCGCAGTTGCGGCAGGTGAGAGACAGAGACATATTAGGCATGCCATGCAGAAAATGGGTATTTATTTAGTGGGTTATGGATGGGAAAGGGAAAGGGAGAAGGAGAGAAGGGAGAAGAGCAGAGAGAGAGGCAGAGAGAGGGAGAAAGAGAAACGGGGTGAATGGGAGAAGTGGAGAGAAGGGACCTCTTCGGGAGAGAGAAGGAAAGGAAGGAAGTCAGGCTGGAAGCAGAAGAAAGATCTGCTTGCCTAAGCGTTGGGGGGGGGGGAGCGTGGGCAGACCTTGTCTCTTAAAGGGACAGGACAGATCATTACAGTTAGAACCTTTGAAACTTGAGTTACAGATGGTTGTAGGCTACCATATTGGTGCTGGGAATCAGAACCAGATACTCTGCAAATTTACAGAATACAAGATCAATGTCCACAATATACACAAGCAATGAAAAATGGAAATAATACTAAGGCAGTAATTCTAGTAGCAATAGCATCAAAGCAATACAATACTGAAAAATTCATTTAAATAAGGAAGTTTGAGATATGTACACTGAAAATGACAAAACATATTCAATGCAATTAGACAGCATCTAAATAAATGAGACATAATGCAATGTTACTTATTTTATTTTTTAAAAAAGTCTGCTGTAGGAAGTCTCACAGCCAGTGGTTACCCGCCCACTGGGGCATGGCCTTTTATACTATATAAGCTGATGTAGAGCATGCATCTGCTCTCTTTTTCCAGCTGTGGGATTCGGTTTCTGATCTCTGTTAAAGCAGAGGATTCTGATTTGTGAGTCTATCTCTAAATAAATAACCATCTATTTCTCAATTCTGAGCTAGTGTTGGATTTCTTTTAAGCGTCCTTCTTCATTTGGTGCCCAATGTGGGGCTTGAACCCATGACCCTGAGATTAAGAGTCTCATGTTCTACTGACTGAGCTAGCCTGTCCTACTTCAAAAGTCAAATCGTTTAAATGGCAATGAGAAACAGTTGCTGGGAAGGAAATCAGGTCAGGGATAATGGCCTGTGTATGATGTTCCACTGTTGGCACTCAGCCTGAAAAAGGCAAATTTGAGAAGAAATTGACCCTCCATCGTATATTTGATAGCTATGAATCAATAATATCTAGGTATACTTATGCAATACATTATGTAACTTTATTACAAATGTTATAACTATTCCAGTGTTTTCCATAAGACACTTCCCTCCCACCAACATCCTTGAGACCATTAAAAACAACAAGAAACAATCTCAGTTCCATCTTCACTGGTCAGATTGGCCACATTGGTCCTCAGAGTATGGAATTTTGCTTCCTCAAATTCTTCTGTTTCTTCTTTTTTCAAATTACTTATTTATATTTTAATTTTTATGTTTGGGTACTTTTCTACATCTATGTCTATGCACGCTTTTTACCTGAGAATGTCAGAAATTATCAGATCCCCTGGAACTGGAATCACAGTTGGCTTTGAGTCACCATGATTGTTCTGAGAATTAAACCTGGATCTCCTGGAAGAGAAACTACTGCTATTAACTATGATCCATCTCTCCATTACCACTTTTCTTTTTCTTTAGGAGAGGACTTGCTGTGTAGCTCAGGCTACTGGCATTGAATAAAACATGTATACTTTCTGTTCTGAACCTCAGGCAACATCTCAGAAGAGGAAGCATGTAAAATTTGGAAGATAGAAGGTATAGGACTGTGAGCTGCTTCTCCAACACCATGTCTGTGTGCCTGCTGCCATGCTCCCTGCCATGATGATAATGAGCTAAACTTCTGAACCTGTATTAAACTTAAACCCTATTAAATGTTTCAATTTATAAGAGTTACTGTGGTTGGGGTGTATCTTCACAACAATAGAAAACCCAACAAGGACAGAAGTTGATTCCAGGGACTGGGGAATTGTTGTGGTATGCCGCACCGTAGTTTTGTTTGGAGAAATATGGACTTTGGGAGTTTGGGTTAGGAAAGCAGTGGAATTCTTTAAGCACTGCTTAATTGGCCATCTAGTAGGAACATGAAAGATGGTGTAGCTATGAGTTCTGTGTCCTGTGGGGAGCTCAATCAAGAGGTTTCAGAAAAGAATTTTAGATAGTTGAGTGAAGGTCATTTTTCTGATATTTTAGTGAAGAAAGTGGCTGCTTTTTGCCCTTGTCTGAAAAGTCTACCTGAGACTAAAATTAAGAGTTTTGGAATAATTCCATTGTCAGTGGAAATATCAATACAGCCTAGTATAGACTCTACCATTGGGTCATTAGTGGTAACTCTAATGAATATTTATAATGAAAAGGAGTAAGTAGAGGAAATAAAATTACAAAATGTAAATTTTGAGGAGAAAAAGAGTACCAGAAAGTAAAATGATGTTAAATCCAGTATTCAAGGAAATAAATAGATTAAGAGATTGAGTAAATGGAGTGGTGACTGCAAGGCAAGA
This sequence comes from Ondatra zibethicus, assembly GCA_004026605.1. Taxonomy (NCBI): domain Eukaryota; kingdom Metazoa; phylum Chordata; class Mammalia; order Rodentia; family Cricetidae; genus Ondatra; species Ondatra zibethicus. The sequence continues at coordinate 24,551 of PVIU01021227.1, read as the reverse complement.
TCCTCCCCAATTTAATTCAAACTTTTGAAAGGAAACTAAAGAAAAGACTAGAGCCAGGTGTGGTGGTGCACACCTTTAATCCCAGCACTAAGAAGGCAGAGCCTAGAAGATGTTTGAGTTTTAGGCCAGTCTGGTCTAAAGAGCAAGCTTCAGGATAGCCAAGCTTAGGCAGTGGGAGACTGAAAGTCAGTGAAGATATAATTGAATGAGGGGCCATGTTCTAGTCCCAGCAAACAACAGAACTTGGCAGCTTTGGTCATGTGGCTCTGGCTTTAGAGTTCAGAAGAAACAGGTTATGGAATTTGCCTGTGTACCCAAGGAAAGCTGCTGAGGCCAGGATGTGTCAAGGATGGCCCTGAGTGGAGGCCCAGAGAGGCCATTTCCTTCCGTCCCTGTGTGCATTCTTTCCCTGACATCTTTTGATGATGAACTGTGATGTGGAAGCATAAGCTGAATAAATACTTTCCTCCTCATCTTCCTTTCGTTTTGGTGTTTAATCACAGCAATAGTAACCTAGATTAAGACAAACTGATAAATGAAGTCTAATATTTAATAGGATATTATTCATCCATAAGAGGAATAAAGTATTGAAAAATCTGCTAAACCACTGATATGAGTTCAACATATTATGTTAAGTGAAAGGAAGTAAGTCATATAAACTTTATGTATCCATACTGTGACACAATATAACTGATATTATCTTGCTGGTTTCTTTACTCTGGATAGCACAAAAAACAATGTGATGTACTACTCAAGGGTCTTGGCAGTGTTTGTGGCAATATAGTACGTGAGAAAGCTAAAGGACAAATGAAATTTGGAAATAACATTGTACTTGAACTTGGAGGATAAATAGGCTTAAACTGAAAAATGAGATGGGGAAATTTCATGGAGTTTATAAACAATGAACAATGTTTTGAAATAAAAATCCTCTTTGAACCTTTTTCAGTTTTTTAAAAATCACAATTGTGCAATGTTACATCTAGTAATTGGGAGACAAATACTTGACATGAATACACATGTGCACATGCACACACAAACAGATATCTGTAGCTAAAAATAGTGAATTAAATCATTTCATGAAAAAATATCCAATAAATTCTTATGAGTTGTATGTTTAAATCTACTTTTAAATCAAGTGGACTGACTTTTGTCTGTAATTCCAACATTTGTGACCTGAGTGGGAAAAATGTTCTTTGTTCAAGGCCAGACCTGTCTAAAGAATGAGATTCTTTCTTCTAAAACAACTAAAAGCCTATAATCAAAAAATAATAATATGTGATGTGGAGCACTCAATTGTAAATGATACCTATAAATTTAGAATAATGAAATGGCTCATTTCAGATTGTGTCTAGTCATTTGTGATGACAAACAATTGATGGACCTTCACATGGTCAGGTAATGGATTGATTTTGTGTATGCAGATCACATGGGCAAAGGAAGCTCATATTGGAAGTACATCTTTTAAATTTTATTGTGATTCCACATTGCTGATTGTAGTAAGAGGAGTATGCCGCATTCCCGGTGCCCAGCTCCTGACCACACGGCTCCCAGCAGCCCAGCTAACTTAAGCCCCAAAATAATTACACAGAAACTGTATTCATTTAATTAATGCCTGGCCCATTAGTTCTAGCCTCTTATTGGTTAACTCTTACATATTCGTTTAACCCATCTCCATTAATGTGTATCGCCACTTGACTGTGGCTTAACGGCATGAGTCTAACCAGCGTCCATCTCAGAGAGGAGAAACATGGCATCTGCCACACTTCTCTTCTTCCCAGCATTCTGTTCTGTCTACTACACCCACCTAAGGGCTGCCCTATCAAAAGGCAAAGGCAGTTTTCTTTATTCACCAATGAAAGCAACACATAGAAAGAAGGACCTCCTACACCATTTCCCCTTATCTGTTTAAACAAAAAAGAAAAGCTTTCATTTTAACATAGTAAAATTATATAGAACAAAACAGTTATCAAGCAAGAGCTACAGTTACCATATTTATATCTATTTTATCTTTTATCATAACTAAGGAAAACTATAATTATAACTATCCATTCTTCAGCTCCATCAAAGACTCCAGAAGGATATAATATTACCTAAGTAAAAGAGAAGTAAGCAACGTCTAAAACTCTAGAAGTGACAGAGACATCTCGCTTCCTGGACAGTCACCCAAAGTTTTTCTGTACCATTGGGGCATCCATCTTCAGCCTACAGGCCCATAGTATCCAGCAGACATTTCCATGAAGCAGGAAATCTTAATGACAGTTAAGTCACTTTCTTATGTGTCCTGCAGAATGCCTTGCAGACTCTTTCATGAAACAGGAACCCTGAAGGATCATCTCACCTTTAGGCAAGTTCAGCAGTCCTCTCTCTGTGGGTTCTTCATGTCCAGTTTATGCAATAGTCCAGGCAAGAGCACTTTCTTGCCCAAATGGCTAACAAACTCTATAAGGAGCCTCTTCGATGCCCATCTTCCTCAGGAAGTAGCTTGGTGCTGCCAGGAGCAGACGTGTCTCATTCTCATGAAAAACTCTAAGTTATTAAAACATTAAATGCCATATTCTGTTGTATTTGAAAGATATGAAGAATGCCTATCTAACTGAAATATATCTCTGTATATCTAGAAAATCTAACATGACTATAAACTTGATTATTATTGATGATTATCCATTAACAACCTATATTTCCTAATTATACATTACATTTTTAAATGAACTACATAATCATGATACCTTAATCAAGATAAGAAATACACACACACATATATATAACACAATTGACCTTAAACTTGTATCAATAAATCAAGATTTATACCAATGCAAATTACTCATATCTATATCATATCCCCCTTTAAATGTAAAAGAACATTTATAAACAATATTTGGGAATATGGGCACAGTTTTTTCTCTCCAAACTTCTTCCTGTTGTATGGGGGTACTGTTAATCAGGTCTTTCATAGTGTGTCCTGTGTGCCAGGTTCATCTCAGTTGGCAGTTGAGTGAAGTAATTTTCTGAAGGTGTTCACAGTGACCTTTCAGGAGGTCGGGGTCCATGAAACCATATTATTGGTTTGGAAGCAATCCACAGGTTCTCATCTTCTGTGAAAACAAAAGAAGAACCTCTTTTCCAAAGCATCATATGCTTAGATCCAAATTCTGAAGTCATAATACGTTTATAATAATATCCATGCTGGTTTAGTTTGGCAGCCCATACAATGAAAATTCTCTCTGTACTTAGCTCCTTTACAGTCAAAAAATTTAAAGAAAACACAATAAAATACATAATCCAGACATTCTGTGAATTTTCCATTTTTACGTGGCTTATTATTTTTTTAATCTATAACTATCTGTACTCTTTCTCTTTAAAGACCTTACCCTTTTTAAAAGCATCTCTCTATACTCTTTATTTCTTTTCTCTTTTAAGCCTTCTATGTACCTTTATTCAACAGTGTGACCCATTTAGAGGTCTTTTATGTCTGAATCTGTCCTATTGTGAACCTTTAATTCTTTACTATCCAGGAGCATTTCTTAAAATGTTAAGCACTTCTTAAAAACTTAAGTTGCGCCATGTAGTGGTAATATGGTACTGCCTGTTTCCTGCCCATTCTAAACCTTAACTGTGCTGTTTTTATGATAATTATGATAGTTCCAACCTGAGATCAGCACAGTTCAGCATGGCAGAGCTTCTCCTGCCTCAGAGCAATTTGGTGCCCCTGAGCTGCACACAGTTCCAGGCACACAGCAGTCCATATTGCCATCAAGCAAGCCATAGCATTTTAGTCACAAACCCCGTCCAAAAGCTCTGTCTCCAGCAGGAGCCAGAGATGGCACTGGCAGCATAGCCCAGAAAGCCAGCATTTTAAAACCACCATGGCTTTTTTACTGTTGTGGCTTCTGAGTGAAGAAATTTTCTCTGCAGCACCCTGCTAGCAAAGAGCAAAAACTCTGTTAAACTCTGTATTCTTTTTGAAGCTCTCTCAGATTTTATGTGGAGTCAGTCAACCACGTTGGGTGCCAATTTGTAGTAAGAGGAGTATGCAGCATTCCTGGTGCCTGGCTCCTAACTACACAGCTCCTGGCTGCCCGGCTAACTTAAGCCCCGAAATAATTACACAGAAACTGTATTCATTTAATTACTGCCTGACCCATTAGTTCTAGCCTCTTATTTGCTAACTCTTACATATTTGTTTAACCCATCTCCATTAATGTGTATCACCACTTAACTATAGCTTACCAACATGGGACCTCCTACACCAGCTGATTTCATGGCTACCTCCTTTAGGCACAAATCAGAACAGCTGTATCTTTATACTTGTGTGCATAACCCAGATTTCTGAATATAATATGTGCTATATTTATTAAAATAATCAAGGGAGTTAGTAGCAGTAACTGAGTTAATCTTATTAGGAACAGCTTTTACCTTTTCATACCAAGTCCCCACTTCTAAAAAGCTGTTAGAATGCTGACAAAGGTCAAGTTTTATATTAAATACTTGTGGGTGACCTTTAAGTACATGGAATATGTACCACACACAAAAATTAAGCATCTATGCCATATATACACTCACTTAAATAGTTAACTTTAATATGATTTCAATGAAAATACATACTCATAGAATTTTGATATGATCACATTTATATTTGTGAGTAAACCAGTTTGATGGAGGTGTTCAAATGATTTATTCTTATTTCAAAGGTAAAATTACAGTTTAGAACTTGGCCTGATTTAGTCTTTCTCATGTAATGCTTTTATCTATTTTAGTACAATATCCTTAAGTATGGAGCTATATAAAATAATGCTCATATATTTGGCTCCGAGTCAATAGTTAATTCTAGAGGTGCTTTTTGATTTGGAGCTTGTTGCCACAGGTTTTCTGTCCTGCCAGGTCCCACAGCTGTTCAGTTCCAAAGAAACACAGAGAAGTCTACATTAATTATAAACTGGTTGTTCTATTAGCTCAGGCTTTTATAAACTAATTCTTATATCTTAAATAAGCCCATAATTCTTGTCTGTGTTAGCCATGTGGCTTGGTAACTTTTATCATTGGGGCAACTTATCTTGCTTCCTCTGTGTCTGGGTGATGACTCTGTCTGTGCCTTTCCTCTTCCTAGAATTCTCCTAGTCTGATCACCCTGCCTATACTTCTTACCTGGCTACTGGCCAATCAGTATTTTATTAAACCAGTACAAATGACTAAACTTTACAGGGTACAAGATCATTGTCCCACAGCAGGGGCTAAATGAGTAAATACAAGCAACCATGTAAATTACCCTATTTTTTAGTTCCCACTTTTATTTCACTCCAGAATTCCAAATTTTAAAACTTAATTCTATTTTGTGAAGAAAGGATTTCATGTAATCCAGGCTAGCCTCAAACATCTTGTATAGTTTAAAATGATCTGGATCTTTTGGACACTTCTGTAAAGTTCTTTGTAAGTATAATAGCAGTATGCTGCTACACCCATTTTATGCCCTCCTGCAAGTTGAATTCAGGCCTTCATGTATGGTAGTTGAACACTCTACCAAATGAAATGCATCCCCAGACATTCTATATTACACACACACGCGTGCACACACACTCACACACACATAAAATATCAATCAAAAATAGAACTTTCTGGGGCTACATCTCAATTGGTAGAGTATATATACACATATATACATATGTATAGATAATATATTAATTAGATAAATATTAAGAAGTATAATGTTTCTTATTATGTATATCTCAAAAGTATAAAAGTATAATACAACTCATTAAAATAGATTCATTCATGTGTACATTGCTTAATGATCACATTAGGATAATTAGAATACCCATCACCATAACTGTCATCATTCATTCTTTGTTAAGTACATTTTAGATCCTCCTTGGTGACTATTTTGACCATAGTCACCTATAGTCAAATTACCCAGTATTTACTCTCCCGGTCTAACTATAATACTGTAGTCACTGAACAACTCTTCCTACTCCCTAACCACTCTTCATTTCATACTTAATAAATATTCTGCTCTCAACTCCTGTAGAATCATGTTTTCTTAGCTTCCACATGAAAAAGACCATGTGGTATTGTCTCTTTCTGTGCTGTGCTTCACTTAAAATGCCTTCCAGTTCCAACCATATTGTCACAAATAACAGGGTCTTATACTTTTTATAGTAGAATAGCATCCATTGTGTAAATGAACCATAATTTCTTTGTCCATTTGTTCATTTATAACCACTTAGGCTGGTTCTATAATTCAATGAGTGAATTTTGTCGTAATGAACATGACAATGTAAGACTCTCCTCAATATATTGAGTTCTTTTTGGCTACATTTCAAAATATTAAATTGTCCAGAATTTCAATTTAAAGGTTATATCATGACTTTTATTTTCCTAATAAAAACTTAAATAATGTTTTTACGGTTCAAACAATTAATAATAATTAGAAAACAACTTTATGCATCATTTGGTTCTATAATTTATGTACTAATTTTAACTGTTGGATTAAACCACTTCCCTATTTTTTTATTATTGTGTTTTACTAATGAGGAAACAAAGACAAGAGGGATAAATTAATTCAAAAGTAGCATCCACATTCAGAAGAGGAAGCTAAAAATGTTAAACAGTATTTGATGGATTTGATGTCTGTATGCTATAATTCTGATGCAACTACAACAATGCATATTTATCCTCTTTTTATAGCTTTTATTTTTGATACAAAGTATCATGTAATCCACATTGCCATCATTTTTCTAGTCCTCTGCCTTAGACTCTCAAAACCTGCATTTGCAGATTGGTGCCACCACAACTGTTAGATCTTAATGTTCCTACATTTTTTTCTTTTCCTTTCTGGAGACTTTCTTAGTTTCACTTAGAATACCAGAATGTGCTACTCCTTTTTTTAAAACCAGAAAATCAATCACTTGTGTGGATGCACGTCACAAGCTGTTGTGAGCCATGACACAATTATAGCAAACAACTATTGATGACTCCCCATGTGATCAACTAGTCTGATCGAGGAAATTCATAGGCAAGGTTTATGTAAATATTGCCTATAAATACTGACTATTCCTGTCTGTAAATTCACATGTACAAAGACAGCTATGGTATCTTTCCTACACTTACACCATAATGTGTAATCTTATGTGATGTATATATGTAGTCTTATGATTGCACCTCAATCTTATGGGCACATATATCGATGAATGGTCAAGAAGATGACTTCTTATTAAGCTGTATAATTTTGACATATAGAAAATATACTAGGATATGCTTCATAACTAGATCTATTGTCCCACAAGGACTGTAAGGTGCTTAAAATCTTGCTTTGTTCCTTTAACTCAAAGTAACACAGAAAGCAACAACTTCTCCCCAGTATAAGACAAACTACACACAATTAGCTCGTTTTTACCTCAGAGCAAGTTCAAACTAGACTTACTGTTTCTGTAAATGGATCCTAAGTTAAAAACTTTACAGATATGCACAAAGTCACTGACGTCTAACCAAGGTTAACACAAAACACCCTAAGAGACTATGCCAATTCTTCACTTTCTAAAGTCTGACTGACAAAGACCTGACTCCTTGTGCAGATCTCTCTGCAGATTGTCTCCCCAGGCACTGTGCCCCCAGCCTCTGGTTACAGTCTTACACCAAAAACCTTGAAACCTTGCATTGCCATGTTAAATGGCTCTGCCTTTTTATCATTTCATCAAAGAGAATGCTATGACCTTCAGAGGTAGCTTAGTAACTATTTTATTATTGCAAAAACCTCCTATAAAAATATATGTAGTTATGTAGAACAGAGGAAGAGGAGAGAAAGAATTAGAGCTTAGAAAGAATTAAAAAGCATTAGGAATTATAACTGAGAACTGATGCTGTAGAGGTAGAATTAACAGAAGAGTAGACAAAATGCTAAAGAGAATGTCTCAAACAGCATGCATGTAAGTTTATTTCATACCCCTCGGATAGTAAAACTTTAAGTTTTGCTATACTGCTGACTTTCTCCTCAAACCCTGGGTGTAGCTTTGAGAGCTGGTGTCTCGAACTACAATAGATGCACAATGTGTATGTGTCTATTTACTCATGTGCATTAGTGTAGGGGTCATGTGACTAGGTTTTGAGATGGGGGTCACACTTTTAGACTTTGCAGGATATGCAAGGCTAGTTGTCACCTGAGCTTCAGGAGACCATTTGTCTCTTCCTCTCATCTCCCCTTAGGATTGTTGGGATTGCAGACAACTCACATTCACTTTTTATTTGAGTTCTGGAGATTCAAACTCTGGTCCTCTCTTTGCCTAGTAAATGCATTTAACCGCTGAACAATCCTGCCAGCACCAACACAAACTACTTTGAATTTCAACTCCTGTAGCATGTGTGGACATTTCTGTGGGCATTTGAACTCCATGTCTCCTTGCTGCTTTCCTCAGTGCTCCCTCACAATCCCATCCTGTTTTCTTTCCCTCCTCTTTATTAGGTATCCATGTGAGTCAGTCATTCTTGGATTGCTTCTGTATTATGTACACTTAGCAAAACAATACCTTCTCTAGTAAAGCCTAGGACCTCCCCAGCTACGTTTTGTTTTCATTTGTCCCCATCCCCACATTCTTAATTTAGTTTCTCCCTTATTGTTTGACAGTTTCATACATTTATATGATGAATTTAAGTCATTCTCTTCCGTCTTTTTTATGCCTCTTTCTCTCTCACTGACTTAAACTGGTATCATCCCTACTTTTACGCCTTCTATCTGTCTGTCTGTCTGTCTATCTGTCTGTCTGTCTGTTTATTTTGCATGTTGACCACCGTTTCCCCTCCCTCCACTCCTCCTGTTCCCTCCTTCCACCTCTGTCCTAACGCCCCATCCACTCCTTCTTTATTTCCTTCAGAAGAGGTAAGGTTTCGATCAGTTTTACAATACCAGATGTCAATTTCCTTTCTATTAAAAACTACCATGAGTTTAACATTTGCTTCACAAAATGTAAATGCTATTGCTTCCTTGATTCTCCTTAAATCTAATGTTGGCACATGAGTCTATTCAGCTCTTGCAGAGCCTCTAACATGTGTTAATTCTTGGAATGTTACTAGATATATTAAGGAGGGTAGGTTAAAAACTCTAGGCTGTTCTTATTCTTATAATGCAATGCTGAAATTGGTTCCTCATTAAATTCCTCTGTCTGGATTTGAATATCTCTAGATATATGTTATTTAAGTTTTTCTAAAATTTGTGTCTTAGCACTCAGATTAACCAACTTTTTAGTGATAAAACAAAAAATAATAATGCTGATAGTGTTTACAATTGTCATTACATAAATCTCATTTAAATTGATTGTCCTCTCAATTAATCATTCCATTTTCAAACTGTCCAATGTATTATCATACAGAGACAAAATTCACTACAAATATAATGGTGTTTCCCACTTTTTAATGTGTGGAAAAACTCTCTCTTTTAACTAATTCCTCCCATTACTATTCCCAATTGTCTTACCAAATCTGTCACCAATGTTAATGAAGATGTGAGGCTTCTTATTGTTGTGTAGAACATTAAAATCCTGACTGGATTTCGAGGCCGTTACCTAGTTTGGCAGCAGCCAGAGAAGGAAGTTCAAGGAGAATCTGCAAGGAGAGAAGAAAGAAAAACCTAGTTGGTAGGGTGGTGACTCTGGTCATGTGTAGCTCAGGCCTGTGCTGGTGGCTATAAAGCCACAGGGAAACAGCTTTTTCATGAATTTGTACCCCAAACATTGGGTGCTAAATTCAGCATGAATAATAAAAACCCAGAGACAGATATAGGGGTTCATGCTGAAGATCAGAAATACAAAGCAACCAACCACTAGAGAGACCTTTCACCTCTACCAAATCTTCAGACTAAAAGGGCAAGATCCTGTCTCCATGAATACTCAGACTCCGTACTCCAGTGAGTTCTTGTCACTCTCCCTTTACCATTATTCTTGAAAGTGTGATTCCCTGAGTACACACATTATTTGATATTCTCTAGCACTGTTTTAAAAGAAATGCTGAAGAGCTTCATTATCAAGTGCTTATATGATAAACTAAATTTACTATCTGTCCTTACTCTTTCATCACAATAGTAGCAATTGATGTGGGAGTCCCCTCTTTATGATGTAAATACCATTGGTTAATAAAAGACTGCTTTGAGCCTATAGCAGAGCATCACAGAAAGAGCTAGGAGGGGAAATGTAGTATGAAGAACAGAGCGGGCTGCTTGTTGTCCCAGCCACCCTTGGCTGTGTCCTGCTTCCCGGCTAGCTTACACCCGAAATAACTACACAGAAATTGTATTAATTAAATTACTGCCTGGCCCATTATATCTAGCCTCTTTTTGGCCAACTCTCACGCTTGATCTAACCCATTTCTATTAATCTGTGTTCACCACGAGGTCGTGGCTTACTGGGAAAGCTTCTAACCAGTGTCAGTCTTGGCCAGGAGAACCATGGTGGCTGCCACACTTTCCTTCTTCCCAGCATTCTGTTCTGTCTACTATGCCCACCTAAGGGCTGCCCTACCAAAAGGCCAAGGCAGTCTCTTTATTAACCAATGAAAGCAACCCAAATACAGAAGGACCTCCTACACCAATTCCCCTTTTCTGTTTAAACAAAAAGGAAGGCTTTAACTTTAACATAGTAAAATTGTATATAATAAAAGTTATCAAACAAGAATTACAGTTGCAATATTTATATCTATTTTATCTTTTATCATGACAAAGGAAAACTATAACTATCTATCTATTTTTCAACTCCATCAAAGACTCCAGGAGGATATAATATTACCTAAGTAAATGAGAAGTAAGCAACTTCCAAAACTCTAGAAGTGACAGAGACATCTCACTGCCTGGACAGTCACCCAAAGTTATTTTGTACCTTTGGGGCATCCATCTTCAGCCTACAGGCCCATAGTATCCAGCAGACATTTCCATGAAGCAGGAAAATTCAAAGACAGTTCAGTCACTTTCTTCTGTGTCCAGCAGAATGTCTCACAGACTCTTTCATGAAACCGGAACCCCAAAGGATCATCTCACCTTTAGGCAAGTTCAGCAGTCCTCTTTCTGTGGGTTCTTCATGTCCAGTTTATGCAATAGTCCAGGCAAGAGCACTTTCTTGCCCAAATGGCTAAGGAGCCTCTTTGATGCCCATCTTCCTCTTGAAGTAGCTAGGGCTGCCAGGAGCAGACATGTCTCATTGTCATGAAAAGTCCTAAGTTATTAAAACATTTTAAATGCCATATTCTATCATCTTTGAAAGATATGAAGAATGCCTATCTGAAATATATCTATGCACATCTAGGAAATCTAACTAACATGAATACAAGCTTGATTATTATCAATGAGTATCCATTAAAAACCTATATTTCCAAATTATACATTACATTTTTAAATGAACTACACAATCACAATACCTTAATCAAGATCAGAAATACATATATATATATATAACAAAATTGACCTTAAACTTGTATCAATAAATCAAAATTTATACCAATGCAAATTATTCATATCTATATCATATCCCCTTTTAAATGTAAAAGAACATTTATAAACAATATTTGGGAATATGGGCATAGTTTTTTCTCTCCAAACGTCTTCCTGCTGTATGGGGGCGCTGTTAATCAGGTCTTTCATGGTGTATTCTATGTGCTAGGTCGGCAGTTAAGTGAAGTAATTTTCTGAAGGTGTTCACGGTGACCTTTCAGGAGGTTGGGGTCCACGAAACCATACTATTGGTCTGGAAGCAATCCCTGCCGCTACTGCTGAATCAGGAAAATCTCTCTTAAAGGCGCTATGGCATGCTGCCAGCTGTGCTAAATTCTATATTTGTGTCAAGAATTCTTTTTAAGCCCTCTCAGGTTTTACGTGGAGTTATTCGGCCACGTTGGGCAGCCAATTTGTAGTAATGAGGCACGGGCCTGCTTTTGGTCCCAGCCACCTGGCTCCTGCCGCCTTCCCGGTGCCCGGCTAGCTTATACCTGAAATAATTACACAGAAACTGTATTCATTTAAAACACTGCCTGGCCCATTATATCTAGTCTCTTCTTGGCCAACTCTCACTCTTGATCTAACCCATTTCTATTAATCTGTGTTCACCATGAGGTCGTGGCTTACTGGGAAAGCTTCTAGCCAGTGTCAGTCTTGGGCAGGAGAACCATGGCGGCTGCCACACTTTCCTTCTTCCCAGCATTCTGTTCTGTCTACTATGCCCACCTAAGGGCTGCCCTATCAAAAGGCCAAGGCAGTCTCTTTATTAACCAATGAAAGCAACTCAAATACAGAAGGATCTTCTACACCAGGAAAAACTAAATGGAATGCTGGGACAAAGAAGGGCAGAGTCAGAGAGAAGCCATGTAGCCCTGCCAGAGACAGATGCCAGAACTTTAGCCAGTAACCCACGGCCACATAGTGATACACAGATTAATAGAAATGGGTTAAATTAATATGTAAGAGTTAGCCAATAAGAAGCTAGAGTTAATGGGCCAAGCAGTGATTTAATTAATATAGTTTCTGTGTGATTATTTCTGGGCTAAGCTGTTGGGAACAAACTAGTGGCCTCCTTACTATGAATACTAAATTTACTTATACTAATACTTATACTAATACTAATGCTAATACTAATCTGGTCTTGTTCTTTCATCACAATAGTAGCAATGACTAATTTGATGATCTATTTATGTAAGAAAATAGCCAAGTAAATTTCCTTAGTTTTTAAATATTTTAATTATGACATTTCTCCCTTCCCTTTCTTCCCTCCAAACTGTCCTTTATACTCCCCAATCTCTTTCAAATTCACAGCCTCTTTTGAAATTGCTATTATATATATATATACATATATATATGTACATTCATATAAATAATGTTCTTCATAACCTGTCAAGTCTATACATATAATTTCAGGGCTGAATTTGGCATTGGACAACTAATTTATTTGATCTTCCCTGGGGAAAGCTACCTATCCCAGTCTCAGCTTACCTCTGTTGCCTATAATTCTTTCTGTAGAATGGAGGCCTCATGGGATTTGCCCTGTCCACTTTGACATGTCTATTGGTGTTGTCCACGCTCAACTACTTAGTTATATTCTTTTGCAGGAGATGACTCAAGTTGATCATATTTTGCATCATAGATGGTCTTATTTATTCAGCATAGGTTTTATTTTCCCTCTCAATTTGTTTTGAACAGGCAGCAAATAAAGTTACATAAGTCAAAGTTCTCATGTTGTCTGTGTACCACTTGCATGCCTGGTGTCCTGAGAAGCCAGAGGAGGGGAATATCCTGGAGCTGGAGTTAGAGGTGGTTATGAGCCATCATGTGAGGGCTGGAAACCAAAATCAGGTTCTCTGGAAGAGCATCTAGTACTCTTAATTGCTGAGCCATCTCTCCAGCCCCTAAAAAATTTCTATTTCATGCTTTCATTTATAATAAATTTCAAGTACTTTCATATTCTAACTTTTGTTAAATTATAAGCATTTATGTTAATTTTAAAATTAATTTGAATAAATATTTAAATTAATGGTGATTTTCAGGGCATTTAATCTTAGGAGATTATTGTTTCTTTGTTTGTGTGTTTGATTTTTTTGAGAGACAAGATTTCTTTGTATAACAGCCCCAGATGTCCTGGAGCTGGCTTTGGAGACAAAGCCTCAAACTTACAGAGATATGCCTGAGTCCATCTCCAGAATGCTAGAATTAAAGGCATGTGTCATCAGTGCCCAGCAATATTAGTTTTTTTTCTTTTTAACTCTAAAATTCTTGAGGACTCAACTTCTGGTTAGGTATATTAAGTCTGTCAACCCTTCCATAATTTAGCTTAAAACTGAAAAAAATACAACATGTATTTATATAAACATTTGGTTAAATGAAAATGTCTATATTAAAATTCATGAAGAATGTCTATTTTTTGAATTAAAATTAATTTAGGGAAAATAAAGCAAAACAGAATGACAAGAAAATCAAGAGAACATGAAAATGGAAAAAAGCCTTTCACTTTCCCAGATCTGGTTTAAGCCTTTTCCTGGCTGAGACTCAAGAATTTCAACACAGCTGACCAAACCACCTGCGAAGAACTGTATTTGCTTTTCTGAGAAAAACCTCAAAGTCAAAATTATGAGCTATGTTTACAGCTAAAACATATAATTTGACTTCCATGTAATCTATGTATAGTGAGAATTTTTTCTGACTATTGAAAAACTGTGTTTTTATCCTCTCAACACTTTTCTTATCTGTAAACTCATACTTAAGTTCTTCATAACTTATCATATAATATCACTTATAAAAGAAAAACTCATTAGATACAAGGAAGTACCCAAAACACTTTACTTAATCCTTTAAGCCTAGATATAACCTGTATATTTTCAAAAATTTTACTTTTATATATATATATATATATATATATATATATACATACATACATATACACATGTATTTGTTTATAGCATGTAAATACATTCCTATCATAATGCCCACTTTGATTTTATCCCTGAGTTTATACTTTGCTTAATACATTTTGACATCACTTCATCCTGACATGTCCTGCAATTCTTTTATTTAGCAGAGGTTAAGATTCCAGCTGTAATGTATAGGGGCTATACAAAAGCTTTCAGGCTGCATATCTGGCAATGTTTAGTTGTATCTTCCTTTGCTGTTGATAAGAAGAATATTAAGAACTTAGTTAGCTTTTAAAAAATTCTCTATTCTATTATCTTTTAATTTATTTTTCCTTTTTTTTGAAAATAGATTATTTTCTCATAATCTACATCCTGATTACAGTTTCCTCTTCCTCTATTCCTTCCAGTTTCTCTCCACCTCCCTTCCCCTCAAGATCCATTCTATTTCTGTCTCTCACTATAAAAGAACAGGTTTTTAAGAGATAACAACCAAACATGGCAAAATAAAATATAATAACGTAAAGCAAAAAGTATCACAACAATGTTGAACAAGGCAACCAAACAGAAGGAAAAGAGCCCCAGGAGCAGGCAAAATTTCTTAAAAGATCAAAAATTGTGTAGCTTTTGAACATTCCATTATACATTTATAATGCAATAAAAATAATGCCATCATAAATTATGAATTAGTGACAAGACCTCACTCTTTAGCTCTAGCTGTCCATAACCTCACTAGGTAGACCATTATGCAGCTTTTAACTTTCAGAGATTCACCTGCCCCTACGTCCTGAGATTAAAGCTACTGTTCCTGAATAATTTTATTTACCTCATAGATATCCCAGTAATATCTCTGTCATGGTTTGAATAAGAATGACACACATAGTCTCCAGTTGGTGGAACAGTTTAGGAAGAAGTAGGAGGTGTGGCCTTGCTGGAGGAGGTATGCCACTGGGGTCCAAATTTGAGGTTTGAAAAGCCAATGACTGACAGTCCTTATTAGCTGTCTCTGCCTTGCAGTTGTGTCTCAAAATCTTAGCTCTCAGTTACTGCTCCAGTGTTATGCCTGCCTGTTAACTTGTTATAACACCTTGGGAAAACTGTTTGGTAGCATTGATGGACTTGGATAACTTAATCTTTGAACACTAAGTAATTCTGACATTATATAGCTAACAACAGGAATGCATACAATTGTTCAGCAAGAAGAAATACTAAAATGTTTGTATCAAGCTAAAGTACCCAAAATATTGAAAATTTCTCACATGCTTATCAACAGTTAAAATGAATAAATTAATTATACAATACAAAGCAATGTAATACCAAATAATAATAATGAATAATAGTATATATGATTTTACGATGTTAATCAAAACCTAAAATAGAAAATATATTTTCTATGCATTTGTAATAAAGAGGCTACTTGTTTGTCCAGGCCACCCAGAACTAAAATAATCAGACAGAAACTGTATTAATTAAATCACTGCTTGGCCCATTAGCTCTAGCTTCTTATTGGCTAACTCTTATATCTTAATTTAACCCATTTCTATTAATCTGTGCATGAACATGAGATTGTGACCTACCAGCAAAGTTTTAGCATGTCTATCTCTGGTGGCAGCTCCATGGCATCTCTCTGACTCCACCCTTCTTTCTCCCAGCAATCACTTTAGTTTTCCCCTCCTACCTCATTCTACCCTGCTCTGCTATAGGCTCAAAGCAGTCCTCTATTAAACAATGGTATTCACAGCATACAGAGGGGAATCCCACATAACCTCCCCTTTTCTGTTTAAATAAAAAGAAGGAAGGTTTTAACTTTAACATAGTAAAATCACATATAACCAAACAGGTATTAAGCAAGAATTATAATATTTATATCTACTTTATCTTTTATCATAACTAAGGAAAACTGTAGCTATAACTATAAATTTTTCAACTCCATCAAAGACCCCAGAAGGACACAATATTAAGGAAGTGTATTGTAAGCAACTTCCGAAACTCTAGAAATGACAGAGATGTTTCATTGCCTGGACAGTCACCCAAAGTTCTTCTGCAATGTTGGGGTATCCATCTTTAACCTACAGGCCCATAGGATACAGTATATTTTTCCACAAAACAGGAAATTTCGAAGAAAGCTCCACCTATATTTGCAGTTTATCAGTAACTTTCTTCTGTATCCTGCAGAATGTCTGGCAGACTCTTTGATGAAGCAGAAACCCCTAAGGATAGTTTTACCTTTAGCCTTGTTTAGCAGTCATTTCTCTGTGGGTCCTACATGTCCAGGCAAGAGCAGTTTCTTGCCCAAATGGCTAACCAACTCGATAAGGAGCCTCTTCAATGTCCATCCTCCTCTTGAAGTAATTGGTGCTGCCAGGAGCAGATGTGTCTCATTGTCATGATAAGTCCTAAATTCTTAAAACATTTTAAAAGTCATATTCTGTAGTCTTTGAAAGATTTGAAGTATGCCTATCCATCTGAAATACATCTCCGTACATCTAGAAAATCTAACTAACATGACTACAAGCCTGGCTATTATAGATGATTATCTATTAACCTATATTTCTTAATTAAACATTACATTTTTAATGAGTGGCACAACCACAATACATTAGTCAAGAACAGAAATATACATATAACAAAATTGACTTTAAATCTGTATCAATAAACCAAGATCCATACCAATGCAAATCTCTATAGTATATTCCCCTTTAAATGTAAAAAAAACACTTATGAACAATATTTGGGAATATGGGTATAATCCTCTAGACTACTTCCTGCTGATTGAGGGCACTATTAATACACTAATTTTCATGGTGTATCCTTTGTGCTAGGTTCATCTCAGCCAGCAGTTGGGTGAAGTAATTTTTTGGGGGGTGTTCACAGCAACCTTTCATGGGGTCTTGGTCCATCAAACCATATTAGTCTGGAAGCAATCCACAGGTTTATGGAAACAAAAGAAGAACCTCTTTCCCAAAGCAACATATCCTTAGATTCATATTTTGAAATCAAGATGCCTTTAAAATATATGTGCTGCTTTAGCTTAGCAGCCTATACAATGAAATCTCTCTCTGTACTTCACTCCTTCACAGTCAAAAATTCAAAGAAAACATAAGAATATACATAATCCAGACTCTTTTTGCATATTCCATCTTTACATGGATTTTCTTACTTTATTACCTGTTAATATTTATTTTATTATCTTTACTCCTTTAATCTATGACTGTTGTCTCTTTAAAGACATTTATTTTAATATTTTTTATAAACCACTTACTTCCTTTTATAACTGTCTATATTCTTTTTCTTCTCTCTCCCAAGCCTACATACATTTTTTAAACACACTCTGTCTCATTTCGAGGTCTTTTATGTCTGAATCTGTCCTATTGTGGATCTGTAATTCTTTACTGTTCAGGAGTGCTTCTTAAAATGCTAAGTGCTTCTTAAAAACTTAAGATGTGGTATTACTAGGGTATATATGGCCCTATCTGCTTACTCTACACAGTCCAACATGGTAGAAGTCTGTTCACTGCCCCTGTAAGCTGTGCACATTGCCCCAGTTCCAAGTATGCAGCTGATCTATGTCGAGCCAGTAAGCAGTTTGTTACATGCTCCTTATAAACTCCATTTAAATCCTCAGCCTGCTGAAAAAGCTGGTTATGCTCTGGCAGCACAGCCCAGAAAGCTGGCATTTCAAAGCCATGGCTTTTTTTTCTGCTACCACTGAATCAGGAAAACCTCTCTTAAAGGAGCTGTGGCACACCCCCAACAAAATGCTGGCTACCAAGAAGCCATGCTTAACTCTGTTCTTTTGTGCCTAAATTTACTTTTTAAGCTTTCTCAGGTTTTACGTGGTTTTAGTTGGCCACGTTGGTATGTCAGTTTGTTGTAAGGAGGCTGCTTGTTGGTTTCCGGCTGCTAAGCCCTAAAATAATCACACAGAAACTATATTAATTAAATCACTGTTTGGTCTATTAGCTCTAGATTCTTATTGGTTAATTCTTACATCTCAATTTAATCCATCTCCATTAATCTGTGCATCACCATGAGGTCATGGCCTACCAGCAAAGTTTCAGTGCATCTGTCTCCAGCAGCAGCTTCATGGCTTCTGACTCTGCCCTTCTTCTCCCAGCATTCACTTTCTGTCCTGCTCTGTTATGGGCTCAAAGCAGTCCTTTATTAACCAATGGGTTTCACAGAATACAGAGTGGAATCCCACATTATGCATTTCTTGATACACAGAGCAAACCAACATAGATCTACATATGCTTTTGTTTCTTTTCTTTTTAAAATTTATTTTTTAAAACTTTTTTTTCATTTTGCATACCATTTCCCTTTCTCTCCCATGCTCTCTCTTCCCTACCTTTCTCCACCATACCACCCATCTACTCCTCAGAGAGGAAAAGGCTTCCTATGTGCTTTTAAATACCAGTATGATAGATATTCTTTGAAATTAGAAGCCAGCTCATTCTCCTTCTCTCCTCTCACTCTGTTTCTTCTTTCTTTCTCTTAACCTGTTTTCTAATTTATTTCCTTCCTCTCATCCTTCCTTCCTCCCTCCCTTCCTTTCTATTATCTCCTTTCGTCCTTATCTTTCTAAAGCCAGGATCTTTCTATATAGATCAGCTGTCCTGATCCTCAAGCTTTGGTCTCCCTATTGCTGAGAATATAAGCATGGCCATCCATGACTGAAAGCTTCTGTTTCCATTTTTAGTGGTGTTGGGGGTATATTAATGTTTGCACATTGGCACTTTGGTTTATGTGTATACTGATGTAAAAACTTTAAAAATATTTATATATAGTCTTGATGAACTCCTGATAATATTGTGTTGTGAACCAACCAACATGGGCATTTGAAATACTCTGAGATGCTTTAGAAGTACAGGAAACACTGTTAATCTTCTAACCATCTCTGTAGTCCCTAAACCAAAAACTTAAGGCCATATGATTGATTGTTTTTCTTACTTTGCATTCCAAATCAAGTCTTTCAGCTGTTCCTCCTGGGATAATTTTGCTTACTTCCAATGTTAAAAATATTGCTAAAAATCTTATTATCTCACCAGACTTTAACTGGTTTTCATGTCTTATAACTGAAGAGCCCACAATACATCTTTTTAATAATAAATCATAAAACACATTATATAATTCTCTAAATCACCATATTTAGGGTATGATAATAACTGCATTTCATTCTCTTCAGGAGACTTTCAGGTAATGAATGGGGAAGAAATAAAGTGCAAAATTACTAATGTGTATTACTTAATGAGATTGTTGATTTGGGAAATACTGCCATCTGATTGATGATTGAAAGCACTGGGTAAGGAATTATGAGTGTGGTTACAATAAAAGGGACAGGATGCCACCACATGACACATTGATCTATTATGGTTCCCCAAATCTGAGTCTCTCCTCAAGATAAAAGAGAGTAAAAACTATAAAATTGAACCTGAGTTTAATTAAGGTGAGGACTAGCTTTCATTTAAAAAAATTCATGTGAGTTAGAGGAACAAATTGAATTGCCTTATAAGGAATTAAATCTGGTTCATCTGGATATTTTCCAAGGAAAGGGATTTTGTTTTTCTAGTAGTTAGTGACAAGAAAAAAGGAAGGAGCTACTGTGATATAGTGGAAAAGAATATATTTTAAATGAATTTGAATGGAATGTCTTTGGACTGTGCTTACAACATAGCAATGATGAAAAGACACTTGTGCCATAATCAGATGAATGAATACATTCTATTATTTATTTGTAGTTAGATGATAGGAAAGACTCATTGTTATCTGTATTAGGTGTGATATAGCACTGTGCCTATATAAGGACACATATTTCTCAGAGTTACTATCTGAATTATATATATATATAGACTCAAAGTACCAGAACCCTCATTGAGTACTCAGGGCTAGTGAAGCCATGGATCTTAGGAAAAACTTACAACTGTCTCTTTATAAGTATAATCCATAACTACATTCTGTATATTTATCCTTATAGTCACAGATAAGTGTAGTCTTGATTCCCATCAAGGAAACTTCTTTTTTCAGTAGACATAGCCCGTTGCAGAAAACCACAATTGATCAGAATGCAGAGTGATGGAGCCAGTCTTAATGGATATATCCACCACGCAACTACTGTACCAAAGGCTCAGGGCTCATTTCAAAAGAGGAAGAATAATGATTGTAAAATCCAGAGGGCTGGGTGGTATTAGAACGTGTCTTTAATCCCACCACTCAGCAGATAGAGGCAGGCGGATCTCTGTGAGTTTGAGGACAGCTTGATTTACAGAGCTAACTCCAAGACCGTCAGGACAGTTACACAGAGAATCCCCGTATCAAGAAAAATTTATAAGAGAGCCAGATAAATAGAATGTTTTATATGAGATTGTATCTCCTACAAATGCCAGGAGTTAAAAAATAGTCTCATTTACATGACTGCCTAAACATGAGCTGAACAAGTACAACAATAGGTGTGCCAAAGCAGGCTGGGAAATCCCATGAAGCTTCAACCCCACACAAAGAACTATAGGCAACTAAGGAATGCTGAGAGAGGGAGAAATCGTCTTTTCCAGGGAAGACCGCACTAACTTGTTACCCAATATCAAAAAGTCAGCCCTGAAAACATACAAACAAGTAATATACAGATTGAGCAAGTTATATTTAGGAATATATATGTATGTACATAAACATAAATACATGAAGCAACAGTTAATTAAAAAAAGAGGGCATGGGTTTGAAACAGAGCAAGAAGTGGTAAATGGGGGCTTTGTAGGGAGGAAAGTGAAGGAGTAAATGGTGTAATTATATTATAGTCTCAAACTTTAAAACAAATGAAAATACTATGAAGTTTATGGCTTTAATATTTAGGCAAAAGGAAAAACAAGGACAAGTAAAGTAAATATCACAAAACACTGACAATTAGGAAACCTGGGTGATGGCTCTGTGAAGTTATTATTTCCCTCCGCATTGTATTTAGGGTTAGAACTTTATTTCATTCTCTGTACTGTATTTAGGCTTCTAAGTTTACATTAAGAATTTACAGTGGTTCCCATACCACGAGTTGTAAAAGCCTCGTCCCTTATCTTGTAAACTTCACAGGATATGCTCTTTTTGACCTTTTCCATGCTTGCACACATCCAGCTCGTTGCTTTCTCAGAGCCTTTGAGTTTGTTTTTTCCTTTGCTTGGAGAAGGCTTTCTCCAGAGTCCCACACTTCTCTTCTCACTATTGTACATTAAGCTCAACTGTTACCTCTTTGGAAAGGTTGCCCCCAACACTGATCACTAAGAAAGTATCTGTACTTATGTTATGGTCAGCTATAACATTCAATGGGGAATGTCTAAAAGGGAATAATTCCTCTCTCTGATATTGTTAAGCTGAGCTAAGTGAGTTGTTTGGAACAATTTGAGCAACTGAGTACAAGTACAAGTAGACTTGAAATGAACTTTTTACTGTCCCCGACAGAGTCACAGGAAGCTGATACACCTGTATTATTAATCCTTCTGATTGAAAATAATGTCCAGATATTTATTGTATTTGTCCACATCCAGCTCAGTGCTTATCAAAGCATGGTTGTTCAATAACACTTTATTGACTAAATGAATGAGTCAGCCCACAAACATTATGAAAGAGCTTCATTTATTGTCCTTTGGCCACTGCCTTGAGTTTGCAGAATTAATGCAGAATCCTGTGTGCCTGTAAGTAGAATAAAATAACCTTGTCCAAGAAGGGAAAAGTCAAATTTCATGGTTTTAATGGCTAATATTAAGGACTTTATCTGCCCTCTAAGAACACTTTTCAATTCTTGGTGGAGAAATATAGTTTTTCAGACAGTAGTATTACTGATCCTGTGAGAAAATAGTTGGGGAAGAGGAGATAGTCTAGATAACACAGCCGTTCCTTTCATGGTAGTTTCTCAGATGGTTTGTTTATGTATATTTTATCAGAATGAAAGAGTTTGTCATCATTATAGAACAAATATCACCATATCTCTTGCCTTACAGTTTAGACAGCTCTCACATACTTTCAACTTCTCTTACTCTTTGAAACTGAGATGGTATGTTGGAAAGTCATAGATTACAGCTTCCTGAGGATTACTGCTATTTCCGATCATTAAGAAAGTTGTATTCAGGAACCAAGTAGTGATTCTTTCCCATGAATAAAGTATGGGAAGTTTCTTACCCTTCCCACGGCTATCTGAATATATCTTGTAAAAAAAAAAAAAAAAGAAGTGTTCCAAAGATCAAGACAAAAAAAATGGTACATAGTGAGACATCATTGTTTTGATCTAGTTCTTTTTATTATATCCTAATAAATGTTTTTATTTTTTAATTTTTTATTGATTTTTATTGAGCTATACATTTTTCTCTGCTCCCCTCCCTGCTTTTTTCTTCCCCTTCTACCCTCACCCATGGTCCCCACACTTCCAATTTACTGAGGAGATCTTGTCTTCCACTCTAGTTCTTATTAAACCTAATATATTGGAGCTAGGAATGTTCCTCAGTGGTAGAACACATTCCCAGAATATGTAAGCCTTTGGATTTTAACCCAGCACTTCCTCAACAAATTATGAGTGAATATCATAGATAAAGTTTATATTTTGAGTGAGCTAAAATTATGATATTGGCTGATGATTTGCATATATGTAGTTAAGATTATTTTAAAATATATAATCATTAACCAAGCCTTACTTTGAAGCTGATATAACTATAACTTGTAATTGTATATAATGGATGGCCTAACTGATTCAAATAGTTATCAGTGTTTTTATATATTCACAACATCTCTCATCCAATTTATGCTCTATCTCCAAAAATATATGAAAGTATGCAACAGGATACTATGGTTCCTCATAAGATCATATGAATCCTTTGCCTTTCACTAAAGTCCAAAAAATACATGAAAATGCTCAATGACACTAATCACAAGGGCAATAAAAATCAAAATTCAGATCTTTAAGTAACAGGTCATAACTTAAAAAGAAAACAAGTTGCCATAGTGGTACATCCCTGTAATATCAAAATTTGGAAATGAAGGCAAGAAGATCATGGCATGAGGTCAGCCTGGTTGGCAAGAACAATGAAACTTAAAGAGAAAGTATTGTGGCTATGTGGCTCAGCAGGTAAAGGTTCTTAAAACTCAAAGAAGTCAGTCTAACCTGAGTTCAATCCATGTATAGGTGGACAGAGCACTGATTCCAGAATGCAGTCATCTGACCTCAACTTGCAGGCTTTGGCACCCTTCTTCACATATCACACACACACACAATATATATATATATATATATAGTAATAATAATAATAATAATATAATAATAATACCCGTGAAGATATGGAGAAATTGCAACCCTTACACACTATTTGTGGGGATGTAAAAGAGTGTGACTGCCATAGAAACTCGTTTTTAAAATGATTATAAACAAAAGCACACATGCTTTAGCAGCCCCACCTTTGGATATGTAACTAAAAGAAATGAAGTATGTTGAAGAGTCATCTGAAGTTTTATATTCATTGAAGTACTATGCCCAAAGATATGGATACTGCCTAAAAGTCCATCAATAGATTAAAGTATAAGGAAAATGGAATGTGTGTGTGTGTATATATATATATATATATGGAACATTACTGAGCCTTAACAAAAGGAGATTCTGCATCATAGGACAATATATATATGGACTTTGAAAACATTACACTAAGTACAAGAAACCAACCACAGAAAGACAAGTAGTATAGTTTCACTCAAGCAAGACAGACTTTTTTTGTTTTTGGTTTTTAGAGACAGGGTTTCTCTGTAGCTTTGGAGTCTCTCCTGGAACTAGTTCTTGTAGACCAGACTGGCTTGGAACTCACAGAGGTCTGCCTGCCTCTACCTCCCCAGTGCTGGGGTTAAAGCTGGGTGGTGGTGTCATTTTCTTTTTTTTTTTAACATTCTGTTTTCTTTTTTAAAATTTATTAGATTTTAAAAAATATACCAATCCAAGTTCCCACTCCCTCCTCTCATTCCCTCCACACACCCTCCTACTTCACCCCCATCCACTCCTCAGAGAGGGTAAGGCACATTGCCTTGTGGAAGGTCCAAGGCCCTCTCTACTATATCTAGGCTGAGCAAGGTATCCATCCAAAGAGAACAGGATCCCAAAAAAGCCAGTACATGCAGTAGAGATAAATCCTGGTGCCACTGCCAGTTGCCCCTCAGTCTGCCCCAGCCATGCAACTGTC